>SNQJ01S0102608.1:73330-89635 GCA_010110895.2 Picea sitchensis
TTTGGCATTTGCACGGTTTGATATTCTTAATTATTTAATATAGCCCTGCGTATTTAACCTATAGCAATATATATATACTTAAATCTCAAGTTCACTTCTAGAATTTCATTTAGCATTTGTACAGTTTAATGTTACTTGAAACTGAACATTTGTATGTATGTGCTCACATGTCTGGTAGAGATTAAAATAGCCTAGTAACGATTATATTTTATTTAACTTACAGATATATCCCATGTACCTACCATAACTAACACATAGTAGCTTTCATTTCTTTATTCATTAATAAATCAAACTATATCTACAACAGCTAACACACAGTAGTTGTATTACTTTATTCATTAGCAAAATCAAATTATACCTACAACAGCTAACACACGGTAGCTTCCTTACTTTATTCATTAACTAATGTCAAACTTCCAAGGGTGTATCCTATAATTCATTTTATTCCAATTAGTCACTATCCAGTAAAACAATAAAGCAAAAAAAAAGATAAGAGTACATGTCTGAACAAAGTGTTGGGACAAAAAATGGAACAACCAAGTTCCACCCAACCAAAGAACGGAATAGCCAATCTACTTTCTCTGTTCACCCCCTAGCCTGACCATGAATCCATGAGGGCGAATTCCAGAACTCCTCCTTAGTTATAGTCCTTCTTCAGTTTTAGAAAAAGATTATCCTTGCCTCACACTCAGAAAGAAATGCTCATAAAAATAAGTGATATTATTTTTCCCCAGCATACTAGGCAGTGTCCTGCCTCCTCCCATATGATATATATCCAAAATCACTTGTGCCTAGGTCTTTTTCCTTTGGCAATTTTCGCAGGTTTACAAATCCCTGATTTTCAGGGGCTACCAATGGTCAAATTCTTGATTTTCCACTTGTAGAATTCAGCCCTGAGGTAGTTCAAACATGTTCCCCACTCATGGAGGCATGGTCAGCTGATTTCAACCTAGTTGTTCCATTTGTCTCTTAGAAATAAATATAAAATATTTGTTTCTTACAAGTGTCATAGTCAAAGAGTTGGTTGAGGCAAATCAAATCTTTGCCCAACAGTCATAATAATAATTACAATTAACTAAATTCCAAAATTCAGAATTTCCATAAATGGAAATAATTTTCCAATTTCAAATTTACCAAAAATGGAAATAAATTCCCAAGTATTTTCAGACTAAATAATAATTTATTTTTGTGGGATATTACACAAGGCATAGCATGTCATGGAAAGGGATGGAATGGCATGGCAAGGAAAGGCACCACAAGGCATGTAAAGTAATGGCCTGGCAAGGCAAGGCATGGCATGACATGGAAAGGAATCACAAGACATGGCAGACATGGCATGGCATAGTATGGAAAGGAAACGAAATGCAAGGCAAGGCATGGCATGGAATGGAAAGGCAAGGAAATGAAAGGCAAGGCATGCAAGGTAAGGAAAGTCATGGCATGGTATGGTATGGCAAGGCTGAGAAAGGCATGTCATCGGAAGGCAAGGAAATGTATGGCATGGAATGGCATGGAAATGCATGGCATGGCAAGGAAAGCACACTTCATTGGATGAAAAATCATTGCATGACATGACATGGCATGTAATGGAAAGGAAAGGAAAGGCATGGCATGGAAAGGAATGGAATGGTATGGAAAGGAAATTAAATGAAAGGCACAACATGGAAAGGTAAGGCATGGCATGGCAAGGCAAGGCATGGCATGACATTGCATGGCATGGCAAGGAAAGGCAAGGCAAGGCATGGCAAGGCGGGGCGAGGCATGAAATAGCATAGCATGGCATGGAATGGAAAGGAAAGGTAATGCAAAGAATGGCATGGCATGGAAAGGCATGGAAAATCATAACATGGCATGGCATGGCAAGGCATGGCAAGGCAAAGAAATTCAAGGCATGGCATGGCATGGAACGTTAAGGTATGGCGTGGCAAGTCAAAAACTATTCATTGGATGGAAAGGCATGGCATGGCAAGACAAGACAAAGCATGGCATGGAAAGGCATGGCATGTGATGGAAAGGCAAGACATGACATGGCAAGGAGAAAGAACTTCATTGGATGGGAAGGCATGGCATGGAAAGGCAAGCAAATTCATGGCATGGCTTGGCATGGAATGGCATGGCAAGTAAAGGAAAGGCATGGCATGGAAAGGCATGGCACGACAAGGAAAGGCATGGCATGGCATGGAAAGGCAAGGAAATTAAAGGCATGACATGGCATGGAAAGGAGAAATCACTTCATTGGATGGGAAGGCGTGGCATGGAAAGGCAAGGAAATTCATGGTATGACATGGCATGGCTTGGAATGGCATGGCATGTAAATGAAAGGAAAAGCATGGCATGGCAAGGAAATACATGGCATGGCATGGCAAGGAAATTCAATTAAAGGCATGGAATGCCAAGTCAAGGCATGAAATTTCATGGCATGGCATGGCAAGGCAAGGCATGGCATGAAAAGGCATGTCATGGAATGGAAAGGCAAGGAAACACAAAGCATGGCATGGAAAGGCAATGCAAGGCATGGAAAGACAAGGCAAGGCAAGGCATGACATGGAAAGGCATGTCATGGCATGGCAAGGTAGTGCAAGGCATGGCATGGCTAGGAAAGGAGTGGCATGTCATGGCATGGAAAGTTAAGTAAAGGCATGGCATGGCAAGGCAAGGCAAGGCATGACATGGAATGGCATGGAAAGGAATAGCATGACATGGATAGGCATGGCATGGCATGGTATGGAAAGGCATGATATGGAAAGGCATGGCATGGTATGACAAGTAAAGGCAAGGCATGGAATGGAAAGTCAAGGCGTGGCGTGGACAGGCATGGAATATCAAGGGAAAAACACTTCATTGGATGGAAAGGAAATTTGTGATATAAAGTTAAGTCATATGACCCAAGAAAAAATGTTTTTTATTTCTTGGGATAAAAAATGTTCATTTTTTTGTGATTCTTGTTTCATTGCAATGCGCATTTTGATTTGAATTTTTCCTCGCATAATGTTATGGAAAGATATATATTTATTGTTGTATAGGTTAAAATGGGAAGCTACATGGAAATATATGCAAGGAGGGATTAATCTATTTTAGATCATAGTTGTGTTCTAAGGATTTGTAAATGTAACAACCTATATTTTGTCCTTAGAAGGTTAAAACTTTGATTTTTACTTATATTAGTGATCCATTGCTTAGTATTTTTTGGGTTTAGTTAGAATCGTATAGGCATTTGATAGGTATACATCTAGATCTATTTATGTGTTTCGGGATATTCTTTTTATTATTATATGTTTATGATGATGATAATTTTGTGATTTGTTTAAACATGCAAATTCAAATGTGGAACTTTGGTATGTGGATACTGGTTCATAATTATGTATAATAGATGCAAGGCATCATGTAAATAAACACATTTCTTAATTGAACATTAATACAGATAAGGATTCTCATATGAAATTTGTAATGTATATGCATGGATATGAGCTATGTGATATCCAAATGACTATTTTGTTGAGGTGACCAAGGCATGGCATGGCATGGAAAGGCAAGTCATGCCATGGAAATTCAAAGCAAGGCAAGACATGGCATGGAAAGGAAAGGAAAGGCATGGCAAGGCAAGGAAATGCAAGGCATGGTATGGCATGGAAAGAAAATGCATGACAAGGAATGGCATGGAAAGGAAATGCATGGAAAGGAAAGGAAAATAAAGGCGTGGCCTGGAAAAGAAAGGCATGACATGGCAAGGCAAGGAATACTATGGAATGGCATGCCATGGAAAGTGAAGGCAAGGCAAGGAATGTCATGGAAAGGTAAGGCAAGGCATGGCATGGAAAGGGATGGCATGGCATGGCAAGGGATGGCATGGTAAGGCAAGGCAAGGAAAAGTAAGGGAACGCAAAGCAAGGAAAAGGAAAAGCAAGGCTAGGAAAGCAAGGAAAGAAAATGAAAGGAAAGGCTAGGAAAGAAAAGAAAGAAAAGGCAAGGTAAGGAAAGGCATTAATCACATACTTTGTTGTGGACGCCCCATTCACTTGGAATCTTGCACATTCATACGTAGAGTTGACTACCTTGGAATTCACAAATGTGGAGTGGTTTCATGCATGCACATTCTTGGAGGGAACATTCCATGTCGACACTTGGCATTTGAATTGGCTTGATGCCTATTTTTGGTGGTATGTCCCCTTCATGAGAATTATTTTGTGCATACTACTACTATTTTTGGATGAGGGTGAATTGCTTTGGAAAGGATAATGTCCACATGTTGTAACATGGTGAACCATGGATTGAGGAGAGATCTAACTAATTCATTATTATAATAATTATTTGACTTGTCATGGATTTAGTTATAAAATAATAATATTTTATTGTATAAGAGAAGAGATTCACTCTATAAATAAGAGTTCTCTCTCTACATTGTAAAGGGTGGAGAATTTGGGTATTTAGAAGCTCTCCTCTTGGGCTATATTGTAGAACATTTTTGCAAGCTTAATGGAGAATTTGAGGTATATTTTCATTTGATGTGAGGATTTATCGTGCACTCATATTTTATGTGTTGATTTTGTATTAAGAAACCCTTGTAACATGTTGTGATTTCCATTATAATGAACCATGCTTCATTTTGGATAGAGTAATGTGAGGTTTCAACTCACTTATTTCTATTTTGATTATGTTAGCCTACATGATTGTTATGATTTGTTCTTGGAGTCTTAACTAGGATGGTTCTTCAGTATTTTGTCAAATTTAGGTAATGAGAACCATTAATTGCCTATGGATTTAGCACTTAGCAATTTTTCCACCATAAGAGATTCATTAATGTGTAACACAATTATTTATAATCACTTTAGAAAAATGAACTATTCTTACTTACATAGAATTCATTAACACTTTAAAAAGTAATTAATCAAATTAAATAAATTCATACATTCATACACATAAAATTCATACACTTTGAAATTCAGACATTCATCAACATAAAATGCATAAACAATGAGATTCATAAAAAACGTGCCATGAAATGTATATATATATATATATATATATATATATATATATATATATATATACAACATCGTCTAAATTGTACATTTTTTACAAAATGGCACCTCATGCCCAATATACAAAATGGAAACAACTGCCCTAACATAGAAACAACCATATGGTGGCTTAGATACAAAATGGAAATCACTGGTCACTCATTGACCATTTCCACCCTCGCCACCCTCAGGAGGATCCTAGAAATTCATCTGTCTTCTCTTTCCCAAAGAAGAACCTCTAGTGATTTTGGGCCTAGGTGTGGTTCGTCGCTCCAAAGACTGCACAAAGAAAAAACATTGTTATAAGTGTTTTCCACGATGAATTAAAATACTTACAAAATGATACTTTGTAATTCAACATAAGACAACTCACCACAGATGGTACAAACAATTGTGAGGGTGTTACCCTCCTCCGTGACCCCAATATCTCAATGATGTCACCTTGCATCAGTTACAAGGATCAAATCATGAAATTTAAACAAATATGCATAAAATCAATTACATTCATGATACATGAAAATTTATGATCAACACATTATCTCACCATGAATATCCCAGGCCTCGATGGAGAGTCGTTGATAGGTGGAGTGCTCGGTTGTATAACCTGCTCTGCGGAAACCTATGTTGTGGCAGCCTCGATGGATGGCGTAGTTGGAAATGGTGGGGGGGTGGGTGGCATACGGGTGCATCCATTGTGGATGGATGTGATGGAAGAACTAATGTGGATGGATGAACTGCAGGAGCATCCACTGAGAATGCATGGAATAAGAAAGATGATGGGGGTGGGCGGTGATGGACCCCTATAGACTGTACAAGTGATGGAAGAAATCTTGACTTGGAGTAAAGTAACTTAGAAGATGTGGGCAGGTGGCCAGGGAGAGGACTGGCACTAAAACTGAAAACAATATTGGCAACCTGCATACATATTAATAATATTGAACTATGAGTACAAAATAGTGAAATTCAACAACATAAATACAAAAAAAATGAGATTTAAATGATGTTTAACTCTACACATGATACATGTGATGCAGGTGAATTTTCCATTCGAGGTGGACATTGCTCAACATCGCTTAGTCCCACAACCTGTAGAAACACAAGAACATTAAAAACTAGAGGATTCCATCTAAATATGGTGAATTTATCAAATGTGACACATAGCTATGTATGTGGTAGACTGATTGAGCAGTTTTTCTCTACTACTGCATTAGTGGTGGAGACAAACATTGATGCATCCATGGGTGTAGAGGGTCTGCTACATAGGCGTAACAACTGGAAAACAACATAAAATAAAATATCGATATAAATGCAAAGAATACTATATAAATATATAACGATGAAGAACATAGAGATGGTTAAGATACTAACCTCCTCCATGAAGCTTCGTTGTCCACTAGCCTCAATAGGCCCATAACAATTTTTCTTGCAACTCAAGCAATTGTGAGGTTCACATGGATGACTATTATGTCCATGTGCCTTCTCCTCACTAAAATATATTGTACAGGGTGAAGCTCTGGCCTCTTTATCAATGTCACCAGTAGGCACCTCTTGTCGAGACAATGCAACAAAGATGGCATGTTGTACTAGCCTCTGAGTAAATGATGATATAGTGACTTGTACCTGCTACAAGCTCTATGCAATAGGAGGATGTTGGGCAGAGTGGTCAGGCCTTCGCCTGGGGGGACAAGGTCCTAACATGGGATTGTGCCTAGCATGCTCTTGGTTCTGTGCAGACCCTTGACCAACCCCCTAGAAGTCACCCATGTCGAAGTAGTTGACATGCCAACCCAAAATAAATTCAGCCCATAATTTTCACAAAAATATAAAGGCACCTCCTTGTTATTGCAGGGAGGTTTATCAAATACCATGTACCACCTATCCATCCAGTTTTGAATAATTTTTTGGTAGATGCACTAGTCAATGCAAATGCATTTCTTGGTCACGGGTGATTGTTGTCCAAATCGAGGATCAATAAAAATAGACATCATTTGTTGTTTTAATATACCCAAGTCTGTAACTTGGTTTCTATCCAATCCAGTGTTGTAATACTCAAACACGCTTTCCCTATATTCAGAAATAGAAATCAATAACCCTTGGGCACTTGCAATATACATCACAATGATGTCCAATGAAGTGGCCAAGGACTCTCTGCTTGGTTCTCTTGTGGCCCTTAATTGATTTACAAGTGTTCTTAATGTGGCCAACCCCTCATCAATTTGGGTGTTTATGTTGGGTGGTTGGGGTGGATTGGGGTTTTCCTCGCCTTGGTCTACTAGTTGGCAGTTTACATTGTCTCTAAGTTCTATTTTATATTATATGCTACAATTTAAAAAGACAATTTAATAATTGGACTTATGACAAAGGTATTACAAACAAAATTTTCATTTTATCCCTACAAAATCATTAACATAATTTTATGTAAAACAAAGAAAAACCATCTGTTATATTTACAATGAATTTGAAAAAAACCTATACAAGATTAGTGAATTGTTGAGAGATTTACATTAAATTATTAATTATGTGTAATGAACCTATCTAATAAGTTTTCAATGCCATTGGGATTTACATCCATAACCCATGACTAATTGTTATGTATTTTTTGTAAATCCAAGAAAGGAAATGACAAAAAATCAACCATACCTTTCTTGCAATGGACATGGGATTTTCTCCTCCTCTATTCGTCCTATTTGTTTGCTCCAATTGAGAAAATTGCAAGGCACGGTGTGAAAATGAGCACAAAACACACTCACGGTCCCTTAATCGGTTACAGCATGAACGTGCACTTGTTCCTCCCACAAAACCTACGTGAAAAGCTGACTGGAGATTCGGGCCTTGTTAAACCTGTAGGATTAGGAACGTGTGCATGTTCCTGAGAACACACCCACTAGTGCATGTTCAGATTTAGGTTTGGGATGACAAACTAAGTGGTATGGTCTCCAAACACATTAAAACCTTTATTTTTATAAATACCTCTCAACATATTTATTTTTGAGGTTATTTTTCTATAGTCTACACAAATCCATTCTTGAAGACATAGATAGAGTTGTCTATGCATATTTCAAATATATAATTTAAAAAAATAAAAATAAAAAATTACTATTTTTAATATAATATTTAAAAAATGTTTGACAATGTTAAGACTGCATTAATGCAAGACCTTGTAATTTCAAGGATATATTGACTTTCATAATTTAAAAAAAAAAACACAAAATTAATGTTATAAATTTTGAAAATATAACCACGACTAAAAAACTCAAATTTCATATTGTTATTCACAAATTCTTAAGTAAAAATTATATATCAACCCTAATTCAATTTCTTACATTTCATTTTTTGACACCATGTCCAAATTCATTGTAAAAGTACCTTGAATAATTGTTTCAAGTTAACATATTTTTATTTTTCCAAATTTGCATTTAAGAAAACCGAAAAAAAAGATAAGAAATTTTCTCTAAGGGAACTGATATTAGATCAAACTTATTAGATCAAAGAAATAACCAATTTGCTTTAGTGAATATTAGATCAAAGGTAAATGTAGATTTGAGAAGAAGAAATAAGCAATTTTCTTTAGTGAGATTTGGTGTTAGCGAAAAGCTTATTAGAATTACAATACACATGTAGATTTGAGAAGAACAAATGAACAATTTTGACTGTGCAGCTTTAAGTTCTGCATCAGATGGCGGTCTAGAGAATAATTTGGATTTACTACAACAACATTTGTGGCAACTTGCATAAGGACAAGCATAATATAGATAGTTATGTCATAAGTATAATAATGAGAAGATGGACATCAACTTTGAAAATGACTGAAGTTTTGTCTTCCAGAAATGCCAGGATGGACATCAAGTTTTGTCTTCCAGAAATGCCAGGATGGACATCAATTTTGAATTCCAAGATGCATTCAAGGAGACGTCTCATTGGACCTGATTTTATCAGACATGCTGTGCAAAGCTCTTGTTTGGTTTCAAAACATAACATATTGTCTCCATAGTGAAAGCACACAAGAAGAGGACACTTTGAATACAATCCAAAGTTGACTTAGATTATATTTGACTGGGGTTGAGCATAAAAACACCTGAACAAAATCTATAAAGAAAGTTAAAAACCATTCATCAAATCCCATCTGATCTAAGTTTAAAGATTCATGGCAGACTTCATGGAATCTCTTGTTCTTTAAGTTATTGATCCGATCTTCTTCCAGAGCTTTTCCTGTCTTCAAATTCTTGAAGGCCAAGAGTGGGGATTAACATTTCCACAATCCTTTGAACTGGCAAGATTATCTATTTATATTTTTGTTTATTTTGTCATTTCATAAGAAGCTAGAGTATTATAATTCAATTGTTTTACTTTAGATTAAATCTATTTCAAAATTTAGAAATACAATTTAAATAAAAAAAAAAACTGAACTGTAATTTAATATAAATCTATGTTTTTAGATTAAAAAAAAAACAAAACTTACAACAATTAAACAACGACATAAAAAATAATTCTCTAAATACGGAGATGTTAATTTGGTTAAAGTATATTACAACGTAAGTAAAGTGAAACGCGGAACTCCATCTCCAGCTCCTCTGCGCGGTTGATAGATGGCTTACATATACATTCCTTCATTTCATTACCTATAAATAAACATACTCCCACTTTCTATCCATATTCTTTTTACGAAGCCACCTACCATCAAAGTATCTTCCTCCAAATTCGTCACCAGCTTGGCACTCTTCGTATCAATCTGGCAAGCAGGGGCAACCGAATGATATTATTAAGGTTTGCTAAATTTGGAATAGTTTAACCTCTCAGAAGAAGAGCTTGGGCCAGAGCCTCCAGCTCTTCGCTATCTTCTCCAGTTTTCTCAAGATTTCTGCATCTTTGGAGGACTTCCATTTGTGGCGACGAATTATCATTGGGAGAAATGGAAAAGTCGCAGTCCATGGAATTAGCGAAACCGCAGGCGTTCTCCTCCTTCACACCAAGGACTCGAGCGTTGTATGGCTGGGGGATCAGATGATATGGCATGGAAAGATGTGCAGGGACCTGATGTGGATGCTGGCTGTACGATGAAGCAGACATGACAGGACAAATCGCGGAGGCTATTGCTGATCCGGCTGACACGCGGTTTGCCAGCTGTGCTTGCATGAAAGCCAGATCGGCCTGCAAACTCGCAACCTGTAATACATTTATTACACATACGATATGAGTTCAGAGACACTTGCAGAAAAGATTTCTGCAAATATAAAAGAACAAAAGAATGCTGCATCTGCAGAGGCTATTGATATATACACATTTTATATACGTTCTAAATAGGCAGTGAATATTAAATATACCTGTTGCTGCAAGGCGTAAATGTGCGCAACGCAGCCATAGACGGGATCTCGGAGTCGAGCCTGTGCCTCATAGGATATGGTGACAACTGCATCGCAACGTTCTGACATGGGGATATGCAGTAAAAGCTTGGATACATTGCTAGCCCCGAAAATCTTATGAACTGCGGCGAATTGCGCGGCACCTTCATCAGAGCCGAAGTATGGAGCGAACACGCAGCCTTTCACGCATTTCCTTCTCAGAAACTTGCAGGCTCCGCACGGCGCTCCTCCGCCGTTCATTGTGCGCAGGAATTGAACTTTTAACTACCGGGATTTNTGCGCGGCACCTTCATCAGAGCCGAAGTATGGAGCGAACACGCAGCCTTTCACGCATTTCCTTCTCAGAAACTTGCAGGCTCCGCACGGCGCTCCTCCGCCGTTCATTGTGCGCAGGAATTGAACTTTTAACTACCGGGATTTGGGAAAGATCCTCGGTATTGCTACCCTGTTCTTCGATCTTTGCCTCCTAATTACGGCCGCAGAGTTGAAATCCCAAAGGACGGGATTCTGTCACGGGAAGGCGATTGCACTGTAAGGGGTTCGATGCGGCGACCGGGAAGGGGAAAGAATTTCGAAGAGCTGGCAGGCGAGCAGGAAGGAGCAGAAGCGGGCGGGGATTTCAGAAAGACGAGGGTTTAAAGGGAAGTGCCGGCGGCCAGGTCAGATGTTGTCTGGCGTTCGAGTCCCGGGGGTATTTGGAGAACCTGTTCAGTCGCTTGATGTTCCCTGTGTAACGGACACCCTCCAACGAAGGCGATGATCTCCACGCTGCAAATACAAATGCGACAATCCCTCCCGACTCCCGACTGAGTGCGGAACGCTTCATAAAGTAGTAGCGCCGGCGTGTCCGGGCAGAAAACGACATGATCGTCGTGTGAAAGGGGGCAAATAGTAAAAAGGTAAACGGGAGTTAATGACTGCGAAGGAGGGAGGAGGAGGTCGTAGAGTCGTAGGCGGTATCCAACCGAGGGACCCACCGGTAACTGTGTCATTCCTCCGCCGAGTAGGTGGGCACTTCACGTGCACCTCATGTCACTTTCACGAGCCGTTCGAAGTTGCTGCTCGCCGCTTGGCCTATTGACACGTCATCCACATGCCAGCTAATGATGACCATGTTTTTCTAATTACGCGGAAAGGCTTATACCTATTGGAAATGGGCACGATTAATGATCTTTTAATCTAAAGTTTTAATTTGATGGCTAACAATTGAAGATGCTGGCATATTCTTAGTAGTCTTCTCAAATCAATGAATGTCATTTAATCTTCATAACTTCCTTGTATTTCTGAATGCATCCGTTACCCTGTTTACTTTTTAACATTTACCTAATCATATTAAGAAATCACTGTAGCACTTGCCACGTTTGGATTATTAACGGGCACTACTTCAACTTCCTCCTCAACTGTCTGTGCGTCTCAGCTATCCACACGTTTCATACCCACCTATTACATGAGCATGGAGCGTTTCATTTTCAAGCTTACATGTCGAGGAAGAATCCATGTTCACATTATACACAGAAACATCAAATGATATAACTAGCACAGCCACTAATTACCAGCCAATACCTTTTTGTGTTCTCAACCGCTAATTAGCTGTGCTAGTATTTAACTCGTTTAGCCCAACGTAATCCACTTGAACATAACCCTAATGACTTTTCTCTTAAATGATTCCCAGCGAGAGGCATGTCTCTTTTTTCTTTAAATCAAAGAAAGCGTCGGTCACACTGTCGACCAAACCTCGTAGTTTTGGCCATGGATTCTGACTCTATTTTGGTAGAAATTATAGCTGCTCCACTTTTGGATTATCTGGATCATGGTTCTTCTTGTGCTGAGTTTGAAAAATCTATATCTTTTTTAATGTTAAAATTTGAATAACTCAGGGTGAATATTCAATGTAGAGGGTTGGAATTTGAAAACATAGTTTCATTTTTAATGTTATTATTTTGAATAATTTATTGTGAATATTCAATGTAGAATTAGAAAAAAAAAATTATAATTTTATTTTCATTTTAATATTGGAATTTCGAAACAACATCTCCCTTGTAATATGACTTTGACAAATTTACTTTTAATTAAAAATATTGGAGTTACTATTTATGTTCCATAATTGGTTTAAGGATTATTTTGTTATATTTGATGTTTATCAGGTAATTTGACTTTGAAATTTCATCTTTTTATATCAAGTGGTATTATATTTATTCAAAATTTTGAGAAAATTTAAAACCTATTTATAAATTAAGTCTTTTCATATCAAGTGGTATTATATCTATTCAAATCTATTTAAAATTTTGAGAAAATTTAAAACTTATTTATAAATTAAGAATTTTATTTTTATTTTTTATTTGGATTAGTTGAGAAAGGTTATAGTTTACATGTATTATTAGTCATTTTCTGGTCACTTAAAATAATAAGAAAAATTAGTATTTTTAGTTTGGACATTTGGTAATAATTTTATCAATTCAAATTTACAATTTTAGTAAAAATTATTTAATTGAATTTGGTGATAACAAACTAAAAAATAGAAAATTTAGAATGCCTAAGCTTCTTCCTTAATAAAAAAAAGTTTATTGGTTACCAAAAAACGAAGTTACTATATAACCCTCTTTTATTACACAAAAAAGAAATATACAATGCACTCTACAACATAGTATCATAAAATAGTTTATTGATTACCCAAAAAAACAAAGTTGTTATATAACCCTCTTTTATTACACAAAAAAGCAATATGCAATGCACTCTACAACATAATATCAATAAGATGTATAACATCCATTCTTTATATATCAAAATCAACAACATAATATCAATAAGATGTGTAACATCCATTCTTTATATATCAAAATCAACAACCAAGATAATATTTATAATATATGTTTTTAAAAATAAATTATTAAATACTTCAACCTAAAAATATATAACATATAATTATAATAACATAAGGTAGAGTAGATCCTTCTTAATTCTATATTTAAGTATTAAAAGGGATAAAAAGAAATTTGGGTCTAAATTATCTTTATACTTAAAGATTTGTAGGTAGGATAGTTGGATTCTGATTTTTCTTAAGCCAACAATGATATTTACAAGTTACTAACCTTCGCAAATAAGGAAAAAGATATACAAAGATGTAACAAAAGTTGAGTAAATAAATGAAAAGTGGTGTCTCTTAATATTTGTGGTAAAAGATATACAAAGATATACAAAGATATAAGGAAAAAGATATACAAAGATGTGACAAAGATATACCTTCGCAAATAAGGAAAAAGATATACAAAGATGTGACAAAAGTTGAGTAAATAAATGAAAAGTGGTGTCTCTTAATATTTGTGGTAAAAGATAATTGAGAATGGGGTAGTATTCTAAAAAGACCATATGCTTTAGATTTTAGACAAAATTAGATTTTAGACAAAATTAGATGTTAATTTATTTTTTTTAAAAGACATATTTCATGTGTCTATTCCAATTTTCCAAATAGAGTAAAAAGACAAGATGTCTCAATTGAGTTAGATTTGGAGGTGTATAACAATATCTCTAAAATAAACTCTAAATATAGGATCTGAAAAGTGTGAAAATAAACTCTAAATATATATTAATAACTACCACAAATCTCATAAAAGACTTGACAAAAAAATGTTCTTTTTATTCAAGGTGCATCCTAGATATCTTACATATATATTGATAATGAGACATGACTATTGATGTCAATCCTTATCTAGTGAGAATAGACCATGAACTTCTCAAGATGAAAGCAAAGGCTACATGTGAGAGTTGACCCCAAATATAACTTTAGAGTGATGATAGAATCATTCTCAATTTGAAAATAAGTACAATAACAACAACCCATGCATTATGTCAATTGGTTCGAACAAATTATTTCAAGGTGGAGTTTGTCGTGAGGTCTATGGTTTTAGTCTGTTACATTACTAGTCGCTATTGTGGCTATTGTGGATGGTGGCTGAACCACCCTCCTTTTGGATATTTCGGGGAAAAGAGAGAAGATCCCACAATGTTTTCCTTGAAAAAAAAAGGACAATAATAATGAAGAAATTTAAGAGAAAAAAAATCTCATGATAAAATCTAAGTGTATCTTAGACATGTTCTATGAACCCTCTACATAATTGTGCTATGGGTATCTCTTTTAGATAGTCTATGATCAACGATAAATATACTAGTGCAGATGATTGTCAATGTCTAAGACCAAGGAGTACAAAGGATTCTTAACCTGCACATACCAAGGGCATCATTAGTCATGCAAGCTTGCCCAAATGCATGAAGACTAAAGTGCAAAAAAAGGGCACTTTCTTGCCAAATTAGAATCGATGAAGCAACAAAGTTGGTGCAAGAACGTGTAATAAGAAAGCATGTCTCAATGTTAACATGGAATTCAACCTCAAAATCTACAAAGATAATAGCATAAGGTGTTGATCTTGTAGATCTAATGAGTTTAGAGATCATATAGAGAAAGACTCTTTCAACATAAGATCATTATATTTGTAAATTGAACATGTAAAACCTTAATATGTTCATATAATATAGTGGGTGATATAGCCTTATAAAAAAGGTCGATTTCAAACTCTAAAATGTTGAAATTAAAGAAATTGCATTATCTCTACAAAAGAACTACAACAACAAAATCCTTCCTAGTTTGGCTTTGAGCAACCAAAGTTGAATTTAATACCAGGAAATATATTGATTTTTACTAGTTTGATAAACTAGGATTTCACAAGATAAAAATAATAGAGTTAAAAAAGAATTACAAAGTTTCTATCAATCAATTATCATCTTGTAATTTGTTTTCCTAGTCAATTCAAATCTCATTCACTTCTCTTAAGTCAAACCATGCATTGGGATGCTTGAATCATGTACACAAATTTGCTTTCAATCGACTTGAATCCCTTAGGTATGAAGATAATGCATGCCACATATTAGCATTGTACCTTGAGAAACATGATAATGAATGAATTTAAAAAATAACATACAAAATTCATTGTTCTTAGTTGTTACATTGGTTGTGTTTAATGAATGGGACTTTATAATTATAAAGTGTAGATATGTCAGTCTTTTTATTTCCTTTGTTTGACCACATGATGATTTAGACTCTTCTCAATCAATTTCAATTGACAATCTCAACCACCACTACCTTGTTAGTGCATATCTCTTTCAATTAGTCACATTCACAATTACACTTTGTTTGTTAAATACAAGATCTTCTCACAATTGTCCCACCAAGTTAATGATGAAGAGCTCTTACCTAGTGACAACTCCACACTCAAGATATCATAAGTTTATTTTTGCTTATCCTACAAATCCATCCCGGACTTCAACATTCCCATTCCTTTATTTTAAAAATATAAGATATTAAATTTGATAAACTATTTTACATAAAATTGTTGAATTACATTGATAGGAGTTCCTATTTTGGAAAGAGAATGGAGGGTGCAAGATTAGATGGTGGGGATACATCCAATAGTCATATCTTCTTTTAACCTCCATCGTCCAATAATTTTGTTGTTTGATTATTAATTATGGGATTAAAGATGTCTATAAAATTGATGGATGAGAAATATTTGTACGTTTGAAGAGTGGTGATCCCTATTGACCTTCAACATTTGCAAGTGATGAGTATGTGCTAGTCTAAATTTACTTCAATACATTCACCTAAAACATTTCAAATCAAAGTGTAAGCATAATATTCAAAAAAGAAAGTATTGAACCCAACACATGCTTACATGAATCAATTTTGTGGCACTCAAAATGTACTAGAACACATGCTAATGCGGGTCAATTATGTGGCACTCAAAATGTACTAGAAAATGAAATGGCTAATGTTTGCATGGGTAAATGTGTGTTATGAGGAGGCTTTAGTTACCCAAAACTCAACAAAATGATCTCTTAAGAGAAAACATATATTCTTAACCGTTAAACCCACTTAA
>SNQJ01S0102610.1:0-30574 GCA_010110895.2 Picea sitchensis
AATGGCTCCAACCTGTGCAAGATAAGGCATGCCAATTGTTCACAGAGGTTGAAAGTCGAGGAGCAGAGCTAGAATAGGTTGTTACTAAAGCAGAACAACACCTAGAAGGGCCAGTGAATGACGTAGTGATCCAGGAGTTCACCGAGTAAGAGGTCATAGAAAAGTAGCAAGTCGACGCAGCATGAGCCAAACTCGAGGTGTTTTAAGAAGAACTGATTAGACCAGAGTGACTCGAGATGAGTCACGGGTGAGTGTTGGGGGCATGTTGTCCCTTGACCAAGTTTTGGGAGATTCTTGGTCATGTTGACCTATTTTGGGACTTCGAAAGCCTGTCGAAGGAGGAGCAGAAGACAAAACGGAGATCATAGGATCTCGACCCCTTTTTGGGTCCTTTTTAGGTTTTTGGGATTATGTAATGGGATTGGGATGTCATCCCATGGGTTTACCCATGTTTAGGCCTATTTTGTAATATACAAATAAACGCTTAGGCTATATAGAAGAGTGGTGCATCTATGTGATGTGAATGTATGCTAAGTGCAAGTAGAGTATGTAAGTGATTTATTCATGACTATAAGAGAATTGCAAAGGTAAGTGCAAGTCCTTGTAGCATATTGTGGAAGGCTTAGTGTTGTAATGCAAGGAAGAAGGATCTAGCGAGCTGTGCAGATATTTTGTCCTGTGTTGAGTAAGGGTTTTAATGCTCTGTGCTTGTAACCGATTGACTGAAGACAATAAAGGAGAAGAGTTGGTGGATGTATCCCTAGGGTGGGGGTGAACCACATAAACACTTTGTTATGTTGCTTTGTGCTTTGTCTTGATGTGTTCACATGTTATTTGCTAAATTCTTTGATGTATTTAGATAGATATACTTATGCTTTGTTATTATTATATGTGAGAGTTGAGAGTCTAGGTTAATAATCAAATGAGTTATACCTATATATGAATCTTAAGTTAAGAGTTTGATGACGACATGATATTCTTCCATGTTATTGGTCGTTGATCCTAGGAAAATTCCTCCTGAACTCACCAACTCACTAGAGTGGTAGATTACCCAAGATGCATAAGCAATTTTTTGGGTGTGTCAACTAGCGCCATCCGCAAACCCAACAAATATGGGAAAAGGAGATGTCATATGCGCATGCAATCATAAGGCAAAGTATAAGAAGATAAGACAAAACTCGTGCATGCAAGAGAAAATACACACCAAATCAAAAGTATATAGTACACTAATGTACAAAGCACACATGCTAGATGTTCTATGCATAGTACTTCTTGAGGTAAAGCCCATTTATGGGCTCACCAAGAGATATTCCATCGTAGTCGACTAATCGTAGACGCATCTATGTAGTACATGTTTTATAATGTAAGGTCCATGCCACATAGATTCTAACTTTCATGTCCCCAACTTATTGTGAGCTTGGTCATAAACTAGGACCAATTCTCCTTTTGCAAAAGAACGAGGTTGAATGGATTTGTCATATTTACTTTTCATTCGTTTTTTATGTGTCTCATTAACTAAAGCAGCATCGCGACATGTTTCATCCAACTTGGTTAAATACAGGAATCGTTCCTCTTCAATAAAGGTGTGAAGTAGGAGTTCCATGGTGAGTTTCAATGAAGGGATCTCACACTCAACTGGTAACACTGCTTCTATACCATATACCAACTGGAATGGTGTGAATCTAGTTGCAGTTTTCACTGAAGTGCAATAGGCCCAGAGGGCAGAGAAAAGTTGCAAGTGCTAGGAGGTTTTGTTCGTCCCCACCATGCATTGTAGCATGGTCTTTAGGACTTTTTTAATAGATTCAACTTGTCTATTTTCTTGAGGATAGTAGAGGGATCAGTTTTCATGGAGAAACCCCAACTTGACATGAAACTCACTCATCATCTGGTTCTAGAAGTGTGATCCATGATCGGTGACAATAGCTTGCGAGACACCAAAGCGAGTGATGATGTGGTTAAAAAACAAGAGTGTTGTAGTACGACCATCGTTAAGAAATGTAAGCATAGCCTCAGCCCATTTAGTGAAATAATCGACGATAACGATGATATAATGTGGAAGAGTTGTATAATTCTTAACATTGTATCGACAATATCGTTTAATGACCTCGATACAATCTTTGAATATAGAAGGCCAAAAATAACTGACACGTAAGATTTTATGGGTTGTAGCCATCCCAGAAAGATGACCTCCACAAGCTCCAAGGTGACAGTCATTAAAAATTTGTTCAACCTCATCATGGGTTAAACAACGTCGTAGGACAGTATGAATACCACAGCGGTATAAAGTGTCGTCAATGATAAGGTAGTGTTTAGAATGGTGGTGGATACGATGACATTCGTCACGTGAAATGTCTGAATGAAAAGGTTGGGTATCGAGATAGAAATGAATATATCCATACAAAGGGTCAGACATGCTAATGAGGAACAAGGATTCATCGGGAAGAGAATCACAGGGCTCAGTATCCTCATCAGTATAGGGAAGATCGCAGATCAGTTCCGCAAAAACCAATGATTTTTTATCTTTTGATTTGGAAAACTCAAGATCAAATTCTTGGAGAATAACGATCCATTTGGAATATTTTCCCCCAAGGACTTGATGAGTTAAGATATGGTACATGGTGTTCAAGTCTACAATGACCGTGGTAGTGCGTAATAAGATGTAATAGTGAAATATATGGACGACAATAATCGCAGCTACAACCAACTTTTCAACATGCGAATATTAGAGCTCGATACCAGATAGACTCTTACTCATATAGTATATCACATGTTCATCACCGTTATGATCCTCTTGAACTAACACCATAGAAATAGTGGTAGTAGAGGCAGCCAAATAAAGGATATAGTCTCATGCATAATATGGCGGGTGAAAGAGAGGGGTATGTGTTAAGGCATGCTTAAGGGCATCAAAAGAGCATTGAGCAGTGTCTTCCAAGATGAAAGGAGTGTCTTTCTACAACAATCTCATAAATCCTTTAGTGAGTTCAACATAATTACATAATAAATGGTGAAGAAATTTTGCTTTCCCTTGCAAACTTTGTAGTTGGGTCAAATTGTTGGGAGGGGGTAAAGCGAGAATAGATTTTACTTTTAAGGGATCCACCCTAATCCCATCTTTAGAGATGAAGAATCTGAGTCGGCCTAATTCGACAGTGAAGATGCACTTGTGAGGGTTCAAACGGATGTGGTAAAAATGACATCGAATAAATATGGCTCATAAGTGACCAATATGGTCTCTTCGATGAGACAAACGAGTGGGTTCCACAATGTGTTTGATGTCATGGAATGCGTACAACATGGCCCGCTTAAAGGTAGCTCCAGCGTTTTTAAGACAAAAAGGTAGTTTCTAATAAGAGAACGTCCCCCAAGGAAAGATGAAGGATGTTTTATGTTGATCAGCTGGTAAAATATCAATCTGGTTATACCCTGAGAAACCATCCATAAAAGAAAAAATGATGTTGTCAGCGCAATTATCGATAATTTGGTCAATGAAAGATGTAGGGTAATCATCTTTGGTACAAGCCTTATTAAGATCCCTATAATCGAAGCAAAAACGAATGGTCCCTTGTTTCTTAGCGATTGAAATGATGTTAGAAACCCATTCTGTCAAGGGGATAGGATAAATAAAACCAGACTTCAACAGTTTTTCAACTTCTTTCTTTATAGTCGTGGTTTTCTTAGGATGAACTGGGCAAATTTTGTGTCGTACACGTTTAATGCCTGGGTAATTTTTTATCTCCTTCACAATGATCGATGGATCAATCCCTGACATTTATTCGTAACTCCAAGCGAACATGTTGCAGAATTATTTGAACAAAGCGGTATAATCTTCCACTTCCTCAGGTGAAAAATTGGCATCAAGATGAACATTTTCCACAATACCTTCTTTGATCGAGATGTTGATATCAATCGTATAAGACATGTTTCCAAAATTCCCCTCAGAAATGGTGTCATGGGTAAGTATGGGATATTGGGGCGAATCAACAACACCGTCAGGAAAGATAGAGTGTATATCTTTCTAAATTTCATCCAAACTAGGAAGAAAAGTTGAACGATGATGGTTATCATCCCAAGGTACCTCTTTGATACTAAGCATTTCCATAATGGATTCGTCTGATGGAAAAATCTGAAGGATGTAATCGAAATTAGAGGATAGGAAATCCAACCAAGATGGTAATGAGTAAGCGGCGGATGCCAACAGATGTTGATCATCCAGTGAGGTAGAGGCAGATTGGATGGCATTATATGAAGCCTTGGTGGGACTAAGTGGCATAGTGTCACCTAGTGCATCAAACTCTAAAGGAATAGGCACAACTTAGGGATCGGATGATTCATAGGATTGATATGCCATAGTCGAGATCAAATTGATCATGGAAATATGTTGTGAGGTGGGAGGAAGTGGTGTAGGAAAGGTACCCATAAGTGAAGAGTATTTTAAAAGACCTACTACTACACTTTCATACGTGATCTTGGAATCTCCCAAGAAATAATGTTGTTGGCTACAGGAGTGAAAGCGTCGAGGATAAAGAAATCTAATTAATCGATGGTGACAATTTTACATTGATAGGGGAATTGTACACATCAAAAAACCGATGAAGCAACGGCAGTCATGGCATAAAACCAACTTCTTCCTAACAACAAGTTGTTATCGATGGGAGCATTGACTACCTCCACATCGACAGAGACATTCTTGCCTCCCAATTGAACAGCTAAGGACTGCAAGAGTCCATGAGGATGAAAACATATCCCATTGAATGCTTGTAACATTATAGGGGATTGATTAAGTGCAGGTGATTTCAACCCTTTCCAACAAGATAACGACATGACACATGTAGAGGCTCCCTCATCCAGTATCATGCGATGAATATGTTGGTTATGGAAAACAACATCAATTTGAAAAGAAAGTTGGTGACAGATTTATGACTTGAAATTATCAATGTTAAACGTGATGTTATTAGATGACTCAAAATCGATCGCAATGATGGTGACCAAGAGTGTTCTACATTGACTCAGGCAATGTTGTAGAACTTCGAGAGAAGACATATCACACGGTTCTTGAACCAAATATTCAACAATATTGTAGTTTTGGGTAACACATGAACTAGGATTAAAATTTGATTTTCGAATAGTGCTCTTGGGAGGGTGTAAAATAGATTCAAAAGTAGGTTTCTCAATATGAAGTGGCCCATATTGAGGAGTAACGGTGATGGAAGGTGGATCCGATGTAGTACCATTAGTGACCTTCTCTCTATCAGGTTTAACTGGAGTGGCATACATTGTAGTGCGAGTGGTTAAATCAATCCCATTAAACATATAACTATGGGCACTCAGTGAAGCTTCCTCACTAGGAGGGTGATTGGGATTTCCCCCTGCTGGAGGAGCAGGGTCTTGCGCAACCATGGACTGTTGCTGAGGAAAAGGTTGCGTCAACACAACGGGTTGGGAATTCCCTTTGAAATTTTTTGCAAATTCGTCATGATGAGGACAGTCTCGTGTGTAATGAATCATCACCACAAATGAGACACGAAAATTTTGGTTTTCGTTGTGGTTGTTTCTGAGGATCAGGTGGTTGAGTTGGTGTTTTGGGGTTTGCATTATGATTATTGTTCTTTTTGGGTTTATTTTTTGTTGTCTTCTTTCACCATGATTTTTGTGGAGAATCATATTGAACTGCATTCACCTTAGAGATTTGAGTTCGAGGAGAAGTGGAGGAGAGTAAAGTCGAAATGGTAGTGGGTGAAATAACGGAGTGATTAGCCGAGATGGTCGACTGTGATGGAGATTGGGTTTTGATGGAACTGATAATTCCATCTGCATGAGCTATGAAATATGGTTTTGATGGATCGGTGGACATGCGAGTAGCATTCGGTATCAATGCGTACAAAGTATCGGATTGGGAGTAAACCAAATCCAGGTACTGAGCGTGAGAAATGGCTTCTTCTTCAATGACAACACAACCCATGGAAATGTCATGAGCAATTGGGGGTAAAAGAGATTTAGTAAACCATTCTACCAACAATTGGTTAGAAATGGTCGCTTTGATCAAACTTAGTTGTTGTCTCTACTCATGAATGTGATCAGAGATATGTATGGAGTTAGTTTGAGGAAGGGAAGTCAAGAGTTATGTACCAGTCTTGTAATGGATGGGTAATTGAAAGTGTGTGAGAAATGCCATGGCCAGGGAGTTGAAATCTTGAAAAGTACCACTTTGGAGTTCGATGTACCATTTGGTTGTTGAGCCCGTGAGTGTGCGTTGGAAAAGACGCAACCGGATAGAATCATCCATAAGTGAGTTTGAGGAATAGCATAGATGAAACGTCATAACATGGTTGTTTAGGTCTTCACCAGGTGTACCATCAAATTTTGGGATGTCAGAAGGTAACTTAGCATGAATTGTTGACCAGAAAGGAAAATATAGTATGGGATCATTCGTCAACTGTGATAAATCTAGTAGATCTAGTGTGGATAGGAAAGGTAGTTGTTGGTTAACCTGAGGATGATACTAGTGTGGCATGGGGACATCAGTAGGGTCATAAACTGGTTCAGATGGATAGTTGTAACTAGTATACCCTCTCGTATATTGTTGTTTTTTGTTATTATAGGCAGGATTCATCTGTTGTTGAGGAAAGTTCATGAAAGGAGAAGGGAAACCCGTTGGTCCTAGGGAGGATAAACAATATATCTTGTAGGAGGATAGGTCGATTTATTAGGTTGAGGTGGATAAAAAGTTTTCCCTTGAGGGGGGTAAACAGTTTGTCTTTGCGAAGGGTAAAAATTTGACCCTTGGGGATGATAAGATTGTTTTCCATGAGGACCCCAAGTGGGATTCGGGACCCCGGAAAGGTTGTCTATAATGTAATCCAGAAGGATTAGGATTTGGTATTCCTCCTTGTGGGTTAGGGTACGATGGCCCTCCTTGATAAGGTTGATGAAATGTACCTCCTTGGGGTTCTCCCTAGGGTTGTGGGGGGTTCCAAAAAAAGAAGTTTGTCCCCCTACCATGGATTGGGTGACAACTGGGGTTTGACCAATAAAAGGGGGTTTCCCCCCAATGGGTATGTGTAAAGGAGGATGTCCCCCAGGAGGGATGGGTCTGCTAAACGATGGGTTCCCCCCAGTCAAGATTTTTCCAGTAGTTGAGTGTGTGTGTATGGTAGGGTTCTTCATTCAGTGATGTACAAGTGTCCCAACAAGGTTATGTGGAACATAAGGAGCTATAGGTTGAAGAGGTGGTTTGGTAGGAGTAACCATCAAATTTCCTTGTATATGACTAGGAAATACAACTCTAGTATTACTTTGGACTTGCACTGATGTGGCAAAAAGATTGACTACTTGTTCGATGGGATGGACAATAATCTGATCGGACGATCCTTCCTCAGCACCAGTAGAGGTAAGAGGGTCCAAGGGTGGTCAAATAAAATTGAAATTTTCGTAAATATCACGTCTCGATGGAGTTATCCATATAGAATGAATAAGTGTTTGTTTTGTATTTACCATGTCAGTAGAACAGACAGGGGTCATGTATTCGTCATTAAAATCTAGTTGTGTGGGTTCCATTTGTGTCTTTATGTATGGCCTTGATGACAGATGAGAACAATATTATTCGATGATGTTACCTAACGAGTCCAATCGAAGAAGGAGTAGCTTGAAAAGAACTTGGGACATAGGGTTAATTGGAGGAATGGGATCTTCCTCAACCATAACCAAGGCTATTTTGGGATTTGTTAACAAAGGAGTAGCAGCGCTCCCAGCATCTGAATGATTCTCAACTCTTCATGGTAAAAATCTTCAGGTGAATTAGGAGGTAAGGGTTCGTAGCCTTCCGGAGGCATCCCTTGCATCCTACGTGATCTATGAAAACCTTTATCGTCTATAGTCTCTATCTTGAAAAAAAATTAAGCAAATAAACAACACTTGCTAAAAAATCTAGAAGAACCAACAAGCAAACAATACCTTCTCTCAATAACTGTACTAGTTGGTTATGAAATCCAACATCGCATGATCAGATTGAGAAGGGGCTAGGATATGAGCGGGTGGATCAGTTAGGTTGGCGACGTACTTAACGGAATTATGCCTTGGTGCAATATTCCACAAAATAAACATGGATTTACCCTCCAAGGAGCCCGAGTGAGTTTGACCAACGTTTGTTCTAGGTACAATGAAGACTTCCCTTCACCGTCACCTCGTTTAAGGACCCTAAATATTATGGCTACTAATGAAACCAACTCACAGTCAGCCTCTAGGTGGGTACAGTCGATAGTCAAGTCCAAATGTATGGGCAGGATAACAAGTTTGAAATCCTTCAAGAGAACTAAGGACAAGTGGATCGATAGAACTCCAAAGGACCCTAAACAGATTCAGAATTCACGAAGCATCGAGACCAAATGAATACATTTGGGCCTCAAGAATAACCTCCAACATACGATCTGACTACTACGAATGGTTAAGCCTCGGAGGGATAATCTTCATTTCTCTCCTTAACGCGACCTCATGCATAACCCCTATGTGAGAGGGGGATCCTAGCTATGCTTATACGAAAATTGGATTTACTCTTTCTATCGCAAGATTCTAAGTTTGTATTGAATTCTTTGGAGAGTTATCCTCACAGCCTAATCCAAAGTGCTAGTCCTAGTTTATTGTTGGTGTAAAGATATTAAAAGAAAAAGTTTCTAGATTGGCTTTAAATTAGCATTGATTTTAGTGGTTGTTATTTACACAGAGGTGAATGAGAGTGAAACTATTGATTTTCTGACTCGGATCCCAAATAATTAAAAGAATGATAAGCAAATGTTTCTTTCGATGAAATTCTATTTAGGGGAAGGAGAAGAGTTTCTTTCTTTCACTACCAAACACAAGAATGAAAAAATTTCATGCAACTTGTTTCCAACAAGAATCCATTTAAATGTTAAATTATAAAGCAATATTTCCCGGTATCCAAAAACCAATCATAAAAAGTATCCTTTCATTTGATTATAAATGTGAATTGAATAATTTTTTTAATGCTTCTTATGTCAATAATAAAAATAATTTTTTCACTATTGCATCTTTAGAGAATGGGAAAAAAAATCACACAAACAAAAGACACTCTCACAACATTCAATAAGAGACAGAAAAACAAACTAATGATTTCAAGAAAGAACACAAAAAACAACAAAACACACTTAATAAATTCTCTGGAAATATATGGATATTAGAGATCAATTAAAACAGTAAAGAGATCCCTAAGTTTCCTTACAACAATATTTAATCGATCTGATGAACGAAAAAACATCAAAATGAACCCAAAATCTGAAGAAAAAGGGTTGATTTCGCAACAAGGAAATATAACAAAATCCAATCAAGAATCAAAAAGTTTAAAAGAATCAAGTTGCAGGCCTGACAGAAGACATAAACTGATAGAATGATATTTGAGTTAAAAGGAAATACCCAAGAATTACACACAGTAAAAAGGCAGTCGACATTTTTTCAAGATGAGGAAAAATTAGTGCTCTGGATATAACTACACCAGAGTGCTACGGCGCTCCCTAACACACTCTAGGGGAGCACCGATCAGGCAATCAGTGCTCTGGTTGTAACTGGAGAAGGAACGATTTTCTAGGAAAAAATGGGAACAACCCATAAAATTCAAAAACTTAGGAAGTTTGATCAAAAGACTCTATGAGACAACTTCAGTACTAAGAACAGATGTATAGAATGATAAAAACAACAAATAGGATCTGAAGATGGGAAAAAATCAAAAGCAAAACCAAGGAAAGAAACCAAAATTGAAAGCTTCATCCCAAGTGGAGTCGCCAATTTTTGTTATAGGAAAATTCCCCTGTGGGCAGGTGAATATCCTCTTGGATTCTAGACCCCTACTACCAAGATAGAAAGATGCAAATGGACACTAACATTCCTTTAAATGTAATTAAACTGTTCAAAAGAAAAAGAGGAAGAAAGCATGATGTACCTTTTTCTTAAGCTTTTCCTCGCTTAATCCAGGCTAAACTTGATCTCCAAGCTCTTTAGTGATATCTTCAATCCAATGGACAGTGAAGAAAACATAGAATTCCTACTCTATCAAGATTAGTTTAAACTAAATTTATCCATAATAGACAAGTATATGCAACAATACACAAACTTTAAGGAAATAGGCCAAGCATATATTAATGAGAACATCAAAAAGTACTTGCAAACTCTAGATAATCCAAGTCCTCCTTGTCCAACCACTTGCTCAAAAGATCCACGATGAGAATGACAATACTTTTGTTGATTATTCCCTCCTTTTCACCATGAGAATGCCTTCTTTTATAGGCTTTGAGAGTCTCAACCACCTTGGTTATTTTTAGGATAAGTTGAGGATATGACTCCATCAGTTGTGGCATCTCCCTTAGATGCAACCTAAAGCTTGGATTCAAGCCAAACCAACACAAATTGTTTCTAGTTGTCCTTAGAGAAAAGGGGGATTTCTTCCCATGATTCTCTCAACAAATCAGCGCTCCCTCAAAATGGGCAATAGAGCGCTGCAACGCTCCCTGCTAGATGGACAGACAGTGCTAGTGCTTCCTGCATATGAGCAAGGGAGCGTTGATTCTCCAAAAAATCGTTATGACCAATTCTCAAGGAAAAACATTTTTTTTAGCTTGTCAAATGATGTGGTTTCTCCTTCCAACATGTTCTAGAGGATGTATCAAGTGTTTCCATGGTGTCATTCGTAATGCGACATATGCATAATGGAAATGAGACATTTACGACACTTGTAACAAAAGTGTGACACTTGCGACAATGAGAATGTGACATTATCGAAGTGAGGAATTTTGACGTGTAACACTCCAGAAAGTTGTATTTTTATTTAATTATTGTACATTGTACATATTTTAAGCGTCAAATCATATATAATATTGTAAATGTTCATTTACTGTAATAATCTTAGTGGTAGGATGGTTTTAATTGTGATATGAAAGAACTAGAATAGTATGGAGGGAAGGCTCGAGAATCCCCTTCATTTTGTAGAAATCAATGTAATCTATGCCCTAAAGGAGGTTGTTGAAGGTTGTTGAAACGTTTTTTAAATTGTTGTTGAAAAAATATAGAAAAAGAGAATTGCTTTCGAGATTCTGAGACTGTGAACTTGTTCATTCTTCTGAAACTGAATAGATGTTGTGTTGTTATCTTTGTGTATGAATATGTATCCAAATATTTTTTTGAATGAGTTCTTAATATTGTTATAAGTTTCAAGTGTTCTGAGGATCACAGTGCAAGGTGTGCATAGTTCCAATGCAAGGTGTGTGGAGGCCAAACCATTTATAGGTTCAGAAGCTCAAGAGAGATAGTGCAAGTTTACACAGAGAGAGTGTAAGGAGTGTGCCTACACTCAGAGCAATGTAAAAATATCAAGGATATATCAGTGCAAGGAGTACACAGAGCCAACAATTCATTAAGTGTTGATAAAGCTCAAAAGAGAAGCGCAAAGTGTGTGTAGAAGTTCATTTCCTTAAAAGTGAATGAAGCTTAGGAGGTATAATGAGTATAAGTTTCAAGGGAGGAACCACCAAGAGGATAATTTCATTATGTATGGTTGAACAGGACAGATCTATTCAAGAGGAGTCGGAATCCCTCAAAATAGTTCGATCAGGATGAGTGTGTTTGTTAAGCCCTAGGTCCTTCGAGATTCATTGCTCTGGTACTTTTGAGTTGTTCATTGCAAGTTAGGCATGGAGCCTCGAAGCTCCAAATTCCCAGAGTGAATCTCCACCATAGATCAGTGGGTGAGAATGAGTCATTGGATCCCCAAGTGGTTCAACGATTCGGAACTTTAGGAGAATTTGGTCATTGTTGAGCAGAGTGGAGAATCTCCTGAAGCCCTAGAGTCTAGAGTGAACACAGACCATTGATATGAGAGAAAACGCCAACCGTTAGATATGTGGATTTCGACACTTCCCCGGTTCGAAGTTTTTTGGTGCAAATTTTTATGATGGTAAATCCTCTGAAGTGGTGAAGACCTGGAGCACCGGAATAAATGCTTCCAATTTAAGTCCCAGGTCATGTGCACGACTCCACTTGACCAAGAGGGACCCTCACGAATACAAACTTTTGCGCAGTGCGGGAAAAAAATGCATGTGGTAAGATTTTAAGGGTTCTGCAAGGACCCGCCAGCCACTTTGGCTCCTATTTAGTTTTATCATAGACTGGAAGGTTGTGCAATCCCATAGGGGGGTTTGCATCAATAGTGTTTTCAACTTCCTTTTTTTATTTCAGAAAATGCTCACCCTTTTAGATTTAGATATAGATATGCATATGCACATAGGGTGAAGGAAGCGAGGTGATGACAATTTCTTTGATTTTCTAAGTAGATGTTAGGAATTATATTTTAACCCATAGGTTCCCCCAAAAACTATTATAGTATTGTCCATTTTATCAATGTTAAGTGGATGGAGCTGAAAGAAAAGAGTGGATAGACACTTTCCTATACTTATGGATTATCATGATATGCACAACAGGCACATGTGTTCCACCATAATTATCAGTCCATACCTATAGATGAGAACTTCATGAATGTTCACTTAGAAAGAGAGGCCCACGCATCTTATGACTATAAAAATCTTTAATATGTGACCAGAATTTACCAACCCCTCACCAAAATTCAAAGAGAAATACTCAAGGAAGTCTAAGAGCCAATTCAATTTAGGGGAAATACCAGTTGTCAAATCAAAATATGGAATTAAGATGTAAAAGCAGAAAGTAGGACTGAAATAAAAAATCAAATTCATGAAAAAAGAGAAATAAACTAAGGGATCTAAAACTAAATTGGCAGTCATCAAAAAAGAAAGAAAATTGGCTAAAACAATAAGAAGAAAACCCAGTAGCAAGTAATAAATCTGTTGCGGAAACAAAGAGAGTGTTTTCAGTGAAAACTCAAAAAATAATCCAAGGAAAATAATCAGACAATAAATGGAAACCATTTGATATCAAGCCCGACAAAAAAAACTCCCAAAGTTTTCAATCTAAAATGAAAAAAAAAACTAGATTATAAGAATTGATGATTTAGTATAAAATATTTGTGACACAATTCTCCAATCCAATTTCTTTCATTGAGGGAAACAAAACAAACTTCTGGGAACCTAGAAAAATGGGTTAGTGTATATGCTCAGTCAAAATAAATTTTCAAAATCCAGTTTCATATAATATTCCATAAACCCAAATGCTCTCAAGATTTCTTGACATAAACAATTCCTTTGCAATTTTAAAAACATTGAATTTTTTTATAACAAAAATTACATTTCATCTTTCTCACTCAAGTGCAATTTTCTCTTTGTTATAAAAGATCATCAATAACCACATAGATCCCAATAATTCAATCTAATAAATCAAAGAGGAAAATCACAGTTATGGAGGTCATTAAAATGAATCCAAATAACGACCAGATCATAAAAAATACGAGAGTAAATGAATGAGAATATATTTTTGATTAGTTATTGAGTTAGCGACAAAAATGTTGCAAAGGAATCTGAGTAACCAAGTTTAGATGAGCACTTCCCTAAGTTTCCTTCATTTCAATAGGAAATATTATAATTTGATGGCTGCACAAACCATTTTCTTGACCTGCATACAGAATAGAACGTTGTGATCAGATCTCAAATAGTTCGATAAGAAGTCCTCCTCTCAAATGACTGACTTGTTAAAATGAAATTAATCCAAATAAAAAAGTAAGGATCTGAATAAAAACTAATACTAGGAAGGACATGCTAAGCTAAAATATACTTAAACTATGTTGGCTATCAAAAAGTTGTGTGAAGGCCAGTGCAGTAATCAAGTATTCATTAGTTGTCCATTTAATCAAATATCACAGACTTCTCCTTGAGATATGAGCAATATGTGCTTTCCCTCAAAATTCATTTTACCAAATGATTTTGGTGTCATTCAATTGTTGTGAGATTTGGATCTCTAGACACAATGTCTTGTTCCTGAAATCATAGTTAATCAAATTAAGCAAACAAGACCATAAAACTTCAATCTCATACATCTTTTGATGATATCAATCCACCAACAAGCATTAGTTATAAAAATCAGATCGAAAACTCAATGAATTGGTAGTGCTAAGATTGAGTATTTGGTAAATCATTGGATTGGGGAATAAAAAGATGGGTTCCCAAGCAATTTTTTGAAAAATATATCAGCAAAATATTTCAATTACCATGCCATCTAGAATGTCAAAAATTTGTTTCCATGCAGCGTGAAAGACTATACTCGTCTACCGTATAAGAGAGGAAGCTTAGGTGAATAAAGGTACAACGTAAAAGGAAGACTCGTACTTAAAAACATCTATTGAACAGAGCATAGGAAAATGGCAGCCAATGCCTAAAAATTAAAACTACAAGTGTTGACAGAAAATAACTAAAATGAAATAAAAAATTAGCTAAGTTTATTATACAAAAAGTCTATGCAAAAAATTCATGTTGGTTGAAAGTGATCAAAGAAAAGATTGGATGAGAAAGAAAATATGTGGATAACTCCAAAACTGAGGAATAATAATCATCTAAGAAAATAGCACATATTTGGAGTGGCTTCACTTTTAGATGGGAAGAGTTTTAATACTTAGAATTTAGATTCAATGTGTTTAGGATATAAAAAATCAGAACTTAAAAAGTATATCAACCAAGCAAACTTCTCCCATTAGAATCATGTAGATGTGAATATAGGACAAATATGAGTGTTAATTTTCATTACAAGAGGGAATGGATAGTGTCTTAATTTAAAATATCCCACTTGCAAGATGCCACGATACATTGGAAACGATTTGACATGGTGATCATGCATAAAAATCAATGATTTGGAAATTACCCAACACAAAAAAATTCGAGAATGAAATGAAGTAAATCTTTGCCACATCAAAATTAAATTAAAAATCCATCCAAGGGAAAATTTAGTGGGAAATCCTTCTATGTCTTTCCATATTTGTTGCGAATTTATTCATTGATCATCCAACAATAAATAAAAGAAAAGGAAAATAGAGAACTAATTCAAAAACTAGGAAGCAAAGCTAAACTATGCAAAGGAAAGACACTAATTTATTCCATTCTACTCCTATCCTATGTTGATAATGGCTGAAAAATGACCTATGTAAATTCATAATGCTAATATAGCCATCCAAGTAATCTCAAGCCTGCAGACATATGTTCAAGACACAGGATTAGTGATAGAGCTTGGAATAAGAATCGAATAAAAGTACGAAAAATTAAAGCATAATAAAATATATTCACCATATTAAATATGTAACAGTGATAATTTATGGGAAATTTATCTAAAAAGGATCTCTCCAACCATGCTTATATCCGATCATAAAATATTTCACTTATCTCATAGAATTGATGGAAGGAATTCGATGGAAAGTAGCGTGCCAAATGAGAATCATGCATAGATTTTATATAAAGTGTGCTTGGTGAGAGAATATTTTTTCTAACAGAGTTGTATATCCCTAAAGACAAACCAAAAGAATAAGGGCCTGATATAACCATCAGCAAAGAATGAAGTGTCACATTATCTTGGAAAGCCTCCCTGGACTTACACTTAAAGTAACCAACTACTTGAGATAGAATAGTAAGATCATATGATATGTATGGGTTAGGACCAACCATGTTATGAGAGATAATTTCAAAACAATGGTGGGATCCACTAGTATTAACAATATTGAACAAAGGGCTACTTGAACAAGGAGATTCACTATTTATCAAAAATGAAGAAGAAAAAGAAGAAAGCATCCTTTGATACACATTTGTTACGGAATTCTCTTTGTCCCATGAAAAAGGTTTATAAGTCTTGGCTATAATTAGTTCATGGGAAGAGGCATTATCCTCTCTATCTTCCAAATGTGCATCACCACCATCAAGTACTTTAAGAAGGTTCATCCCCATTGAGTCTATTTGAGTCGTATGGTGAGTGGTTTCCTTCAGAATTAATCCATTAAAAAGATTAGGATATAAATAGAAATAAGTGGAAGAATTTAGAGAATGAAAAGCTTCTCTAGAACAAGAGATATTTTCAGAAAGTTACTCCCTGAATGGTTGTTCCTCCTCTTTAAAAACATCGTTGGATGATTGTGAATTAGTGGGCTCCACATTAGGTGTGGTTTCATAATTAATACTTCCTTCCTCGAGGTGGTTTTCCTCTTCCAAGTTAAACATATATTGTTGAGATAAAAGAGGTATGTCCTGCATGTTTATTTCTTCTCGTGGATTGAATAGATCAGCGTGTTTATTTTTGTCCTACACCATATGAGAATTTGAAATATCTTCCAAAGCATATTCATAGTTAGAAGAGAGGAGAAAATTACAAGAATTGTTAGAACAATAAGTTTCAATAAATGATCCGCTAGTAGTAGGAAAACATTATTGATCTATGTCAGTTATACAAGGAGAATTTGTAATAGCAAGACAATCCAAAATAAGAGGAGCTAATTCAAAATTATCCATGGGTGAGGAAGAATTGATTTCATGAGTGTCCATATTTTCTTCATTAACAAAATTATCAGCATTCAAGTTTTTCCCCATAAATTCCTCTTCCATTCCTTGTGATGGAAAATATGAGATAGGATAATGAGATCCTGACATAACCATCAGTGTGACCCGAAGTGTCTCATTATCAGTGTGAAAACCCTCCTCTTGGGCAACTACAAAAAAATGTGAACTTGGAATTTCAACACAAGAGGTCTCATTTTCGTCACAAGGAAGGTAAAGGGGAATGGAGTGGTGGGAGGATACATAGGTTTCTTCTGGAAAATAATTTTCTATCTGATTTATATCCCTGATAGTAAAGAAAGATCCAAATATATGAAGTTCATCCAAACCATTATCATTTTCAACATTTTCACTTAAATCTAAATCAACATGTAAAGGAACATTAGAACATGATTTAGATTCTTCATCCATTGACCTATATGTTTTACTAGAAAGAAAAAAAAAACATGAAATCAAATCATTGTTAGAGGGCCTATCTTCCAAAGAAAATCTATAGCAAACATGGTTAAATATAATAACAAAATATTTAAGAAATTCATCCTCATTCTTCTTCAATTATGATATCTTTGTACACAAATTATCATAACAATCATTCTCAAAAGCATGCATAAATTCATGCATAAATTGTTCCCATGTGTGAATAGAGGTGGCCAGCAAAGTCTCGCACCAACTCTTGACCCGGCCTGCAAAAGTGAGAGTGAATAACCTACAAATGATATTTCTATCAGTAATATTGTGAGTGTTGAAATATTGTAACTGCAAAGAGTATTCTATTTATTATTGAGTTATTATTCATTAGATCAATCCCCTTTTGTGGATTGATCATGTTGGGCATTGTAACTGACCAAATCCCCTTTTATGGATTGGTCAAACCCTAAACATATTATGAAAATTGAGAAGTTGGCCCTGAGGCTAATTAAAGTGGTTTTAACCACTAAGAAGACAAGTCGGCCATGCCCAGTGAAGAGACACCTTTTCAGCACCTTCCAGATTGTATAAATAAAGGAATCCAGTGCCTCATTTGATCACTCACTCATTCGCTCACTTAGTGCGCAAGCTTGGTAGGTGTAGTTGGGAGAAGAAGGAAGAGAGAGGCGCATTTCTCAATGGAGGATATTCTCTAGTGTTTGGTTTATTGTCTTGCCATTATCTTGGCTATCTATATTAATGAAGTTTTTGTTGGGTTTTCTCCCCCATGAGGGTTTCCCAAGATAAATGATGTGTATCTTGTGATTGTGTTTCTCTCAGTGATCCTATCTATGCTATGGTTATCTAGTAAATTTAAAATAAACCTAATAATAGCTTAAACCTTAACATGGGATCGGAGTTAAGATGAAGAGAGCATGTTTCACTGGATAAAGAAAAATGCCATTGTTGTCATACAAGAAAATTAGGGTTTTTTATTGAAGAGGAATTTCAGCCTAAAAATCATCTAGAAAAGTGTGTCCTAGCCTAGGGAACTCTTTGGCACCTCCATCACACCTTTTCAGTGGATAGAACTCCCGGAAAGTGAAACCCTAGTTTTCATTGGTACCAAAAAACCAGAAGTACTAGAAAACCAAAAGTACCAAGAAACCAGAACTAATACCATAAGTACCAGTCCAGAATTTTGTTGGTCAAGTTTGAAGGGGTAAAATTTGGATTTTCAGAAATCTGACTGCACCAGCTTACTCACCTCAGCTCAGCACATCTAGCCCCTGGATCAGAATTTCAAAATTTGAAGTTTGAAAATTGAGGGTTTCCTCATAAAACCCTAAGTTGCAGTTGCAATATTAGTTGAAGTATCAGCTACAGTACAAGTTGCAGTCACCCTTGAAGTTTTTAAGAGTTGGTAATTATTACCATTTCTACCAGATGGTGCCACTACCTACAAACACTATCAGAGGTATGTATTCACATATGTTTAAATTGTTAATATTTAAAGGGTATTTGCAGGAGAAGGGATCTCTTACAAAAGATCCAGAAGGATCTCAAGATCCAACACATTCAGAGGAATAATGCAACCTAGGTTTGATTATTCGGATATGCATCCATTTGATATGACAATATTTTGATCTAAGATTCATGTTGAAGCTATGACCATCATACTAACCTTTGGTCAAAATTAAAGTCAAGGTATTAGATAGATTAAAGTTGAGATCATAGAGTTTATTCTCTAACCCAACTTTATGTCAAGATAGCATGTTGTCTTAGTACAGAAGACAGGTTGAAGAAATAACTTGTCATCTTGTGGCCTCGAGGCTAATTAAAGTGGTTTTAACCACTAAGAAGACAAGTCGTCCATGCCCAGTGAAAAGACACATTTTCAGCACCTGCCAAATTGTATAAATAAAGGAAGTTGGCACCTCATTTGATCACTCACTCATTCGCTCACTAAGTGCACAAGTTTGGTAGTTGTGGTTGGGAGAAGAAGGAAGAGGGGTGCATTTCTTAGTAGAGGATATTCTCTAGTGTTTGGTTTATTTTCTTGGCATTGTATTGGCTATCTATATTAAGGAAGTTTTTGTTGGGTTTTCTCCCCCATGAGGGTTTCCCAGGACAAATGATGTGTATCTTTTAATTGTGTTTCTCTCAGTGATCCTATATATGCTATGGTTATCTAGTAAATTGAAAAGAAACCTAATAATAGCTTAAACCTTAACATGGGATCAGAGCTAAGATGAAGAGAGCATCTTTCACTGGATAAATAAAAACGCCATTGTTGTCGTACAAGAAAATTAGGGATTTTATTGAAGAGGAATTTTGGCCTAAAAATCATCTAGAAAAGTGTGCCCTGGCCTAGGGAACTCTTTGGCACCTTCAACACACTTTTTCAGTGGATCGAACTCCTGGAAAGTGAAACCCTAGTTTTCATTGGTACCAAAAAACCAAAAAACCAGAAGTACCAAAAAACCAGGAAACCAGAATGAGTACCAGAAGTACCAGTCCAGAATTTAGTTGGTCAATTTTGAAGGGATAAAATTTGGATTTTCAAAAATATGATTGCACCAGCTTGCTTGCCTCAACTTAGTGCATCTAGCCCCCGGATCAGAATTTAAAAATTTGAAGTTTGAAAAATTAGGGTTTCCTCATAAAACCCTAAGTTGCAGTTACAGTTTTAGTTTCAGAATCAGTTGCAGGATCAATTGTAGTTGCAGTATTAGTTGAAGTATCAATTGCATTACCAATTGTAGTCACCCTTGAAGTTTTTAAGAGTTGGTAATTTTTACCATTTCTACCAGATGGTTCCACTACCTACAAATATTATCAGAGTTATGTATTCACATATGTTTAAATTGGTAAGCTTTAAAGGGTATTTGCAGGAGAAGGGATATCTTACCATAGATCCAGAAGGATCTCAAGATCCAACACATTTAGAGCAATAATGAAACCCAGGTTTGATTATTCTGATATGCATCTATTTGATATGACATTATTTTGATCTAAGTTGCATGTTGAATTTATGACCATCATACTAACCTTTGGTCAAAATTACCATGGAGCAATGTTTGATCATAACACTAGAAGAGTGTTGATCTCATTTCGTATTGTATTTCTTACTTTTGATATTTGTTTCAGACAAGTAACAAGTGAAATCTCTAAAGGAGCTACTGTGACGATTATTCTTGCTATTGTTTTATTTACTATTATCAAAAGAGTATTATTCTTGCTTGTTGTTTGTTAACCTTGTTTCAGGTCACAAGGTGATAACCCTGAGGAAGCTATAGTGAAGGTTGCAGAAGGAAACATATTATATGAGACATGAAAATCACTATATACATGACCATATTCATGTACCAAAGAAGACGAAGAAGAAGCTATCTTTTGAGATCTAGAGTCTCTCATATGGAGATTGATTGTAAGGAGAAAAAGGATCCAAAGATGATTGAACATTAGAACAAGAACTCACAGTAGACTTGTTCAAAGGATAATGAATCCACCTTGACGGGAAGAAGAATCCATTTGAAGTATGACTTATCCTTTCATATTTAGACTTGGTATTCAACACCAAGTATACCCTGTAAGAGATGATGAAGTCCTTGTACACTTAGAAGAAATCGGGAGTAAGCCTGATCTCAGAAAGGATGAGATGAAGAGACAACTTCTAGGACTGGGATACAGATGCCATGAGAAGACTAGATCATAGCCTCAGAAAATTCTAGGAGATATCAAATCTCCTGGAAAGATTCCCTTGTTTCAATGATAGAGAAGGAAACCAGTCAGAAAGACTAGGATATGGATTCTTCTAGAGACTAGAAGAGAAGTCAGTATTGACTTCCAAGATTGATCTATACAGATCAATGATGTTGCAAATGTACAAATCTTGATGTGTGTCCAAAGGATTCTCCCAGGAAGAGGGAGAATATTATGATGAGACACGTACTCCAGTAATTGAAGAAACAGTTCCAGTATTTATGAAGACAACCAGAACAACCATGATTCATATATAGTATGAGATGCAAGGGGATAAATCCCCACATTGAGTGGTAGTTGGTGCATTACATTAGTGGGGTCATGGAGACATGACTACGATAAAATATAGAGTTACCTCCATGAAAGAAGAAGAGATACCTTCAGTATCAGTTATTGAGCCACTCTCAGTTTCAGATGAAGTTGTTGTCGTGATATAATCAGAGGAGTTACTTAGATTTCAGTAGCCACAGTGAGGATGAAGCAGTCATTCTCAGCCTCAAAGCAGCTACAGGTGCAGAGTCAGTGTTCCAGAAAGAACAGTTGCAGAAATAGGAGAGGACATACTCTCATGTAGTGAGACAAATAGTTCTTTGTAGAGAGCACATAGAGCTAGCACATGATTGTGCAGATTGAGTTGCAGCCGAGAAAGTGTACCAGATTGGTACAATGTAATGAGAAAATTTTATTTGAATATTGAAGATAGAAAGACTCATGTCTGTCGGTTGAAGGAATCTTTGTACGTGTTGAAGCAAGCTCCTAGAGCTTGGTATGGAAGAATTGAGAGTTTCCTGATAAGCTTGGGCTTTAACAAGAGTAAAGTTGATTCTAACCTTTATCTCAAGGTTATGAATGATGAGCCAGTGATGTTACTACTATATGTAGATGATGTATTCTTGACCATATGAAGAAAATATCATCACATATTGCAGAAGAAGCTCGCTACAGAGTTTGATGAAAGACCGAATGATTTATCTCTTAGGTCTTGAAATTTGGCAGAGCCTTGAGAAGATCTTCCTTAACCAAGGGAAGTATGCAGTTGAAATACTGATGATATTTGATATGTTGGAGTGAAAATCCATGAATACACCCATGGAAAGAAAGTTGAATCTCTTGGTTGACACTTCGTCAGAATTGATTGATGCTACATTGTACAGATAGATCATTGAATCATTGATGTATTTGACGAACACCACACCAGATATATGTTTTTTTGTGAACACCTTGAGTCAATATCTAGTAGAGCCTAGATGTGTTCACCTAGTTGCTGCAAAACATGTGATGAGGTACCTTAAAGGTACATTAGATTGTGGTCTAAGTTATAATGGATATCATGACTTCAGATTGTATGGATATACTAATTTAGATTGAGCTGGAAGTGTTTCTGATAGAAAGAGAACTTCATGATATTGTTTCAGTCTAGGGTCAGCCATGAATTCATGGCAAAGTAGGGAGAAATCAAGCATTGCTCCCAGCACGGTAGAAGCGGAATAAATTTTTGCATGTTCCTCCAATTGTGAATATATATGGCTTCGAATGTTGTTGACATATCTATTTGATCTGGAGATGGAAGCCATTGTGATCCTATGTGATAACCAAAGTTGTATAAAGATGATGTGTTCCATGATGAGTCGAAACACATAGAGATCCAATATCATTACATATGTGATATGGTGCAGAGAGGAGCCATAAAGCTCTATTATGTTAGCACGGATGAACAGGTTGCAGATGTGTTGACCAAGCCTCTATCTCGTGTAAACTTTGAGCACTTTCGAGATAATCTTGGTGTAGTCTGAAAGGACCTCCCTTGAAAGGGGGAGTAGTGTTGATGTCATCCTAGTGTTGAAGTTTTCTAGCTTTGTGTTGATGTTGTTGTGATTCTAGCCTAGTGTTGAAGTTTTCCATCTTTGTGATGATGTTGTTGTGATGCCAGCTTAGTGCTGAATATTTCTAGCTTCGTGTTGATGTTGTTGATGCCAGCCTTGTGTTAAATATTTACAGCTTCGTGTTGATGTTGTTGATTCCATCCTCATGTTGATGTTTTGATGTCAGTCTCATGCTAAAGATTTCCAACTTCGTGTTGATGTTGTTGAGATGCCAGCTTTGTGATGAAGATTTCCAGCCTAGTGTTGATGTTGATGATGCTCCAGCCTTCGTGTTGTGATACTGATGTTGTTGATGTTGTATCAGTCTTGTGTTTTTATTGATGATGATGATGTATTAGTATCATACTAATCCATGTTGATGTAGATTATGATGATGCCACTTCAGTTTCCTATTGACGATTATGATGATGATGCCACTTCGGCTTCTTGTTGAAGATTATGATGTTATTTCATATTTAATGTTGAATATGATGATGTTACTTTATCCTCATGATAAATATGTTGATGATATTACTTTAGCCTAATGCTAAATAAGTTGATGATGTTACTTTAGACCTCATGATAAAGATGTTGATTGATGTCAGCCTCATGCTAAAGAAGATGATGATGTTACTTTAGCCTCATACTAAAGAAGATGATGATATTACTTTATCCATGTACTAAATATGATGATGATGTTACTTTGTATAGTAGGGATGTCACGACTCGACTCCATATTTGTGAGCGGTGAGAAAAAAATTTGATTATTTATATATATATGGAGTCCCAGTGTTCGGATGTTTGTTGATGTTGTTGATATTTGTTTCCCTCTCTCTCTCTCTCTTGATTTTGTTGTATTGAGTTGTGTCTATAGAATACCTTCTTGTTAAGGAAGTGTTGAAATATTGTAAATGTAAAGATTATTCTATTTATTATTGAGTTATTATTCATTATATCAATCCCACTTTTGTGGATTGATCATGTAGAACATTATAGCATTAAATCACTTTTGGATTGGTCAAACCCTAATATTATGCAAGTGGGAATTCATCCACAGGGCTAATTAAAGTGGTTTAACCACTAAAAAATTAAGTCATTACCGATTGAGAGAGAGACCTTTTAGCTGCTTGTTGCTCACCCAATGCACACAAGTTTGGTAGCTAGGTTGGGAGAAGAGAAGGAAGAGAGAGGCACATTACTTTCAGTGGAGGCTATTCTCTAGTGTTTTGTTTATTGTCTTAGCATTGTATTGGCTATCCCTTATTAAAGAATTTTGTTGGGTTTTCTCCCCATGAGGTTTCAGGGATAATGATGTAGCTATCTTGTGATTGTGTTTCTCTAGGTGATCCTATCTATGCTATGGTTATCTATTAAATTACAGAAAAGAAACCTAATAATATCTTAAACATTAATAGTGAGAACCACAAAAATTATAGAAATTAAAAGCATGTTCAGATGCATAGATTTCACCATCACCATCAAATCTTAGTTGCGAAAAGAAATGTAAAATATTCTAGAGGAGGTTTGGGAGGTATAGTACAAGAAAAAACACCTACATAAAGGGATATGGGATTGATCCATTAGTAAATTAAAACAAAATAAACGAGAATGACTCCACAGACTCATCTTGTCAACTAGTCCTCCTTCTAGTTCCATTTCTATTGTGAGACATAGTGACCTGTTCAATTAGATGAGGGAAAATTCCCAATGACAGATCCCAATCAGACCCACTCTCATTTTGGATAGTGTTTCTTGTCTATGACCTCTTGCCTCTAAGAATTAAAAGAATATAAAGGGGAAAGACAATGAACTACCCCTCAAGGAGTTCTAACTAATTATAAGGCTAAACTAACTAAAATATAACTAATATAATATAAACTAATCCTAACCTATCTGAGAGAAAATCTAATGAAATGAGTGCAAAGACAACCATCAGGAGGAACCCGAGGAAATAATTCATGTATTCTAGTGGTAAATGAAATCAATAATACTATAGATGCATAGACAAATAGTTTCAAAACACATTTATAACATCATTTATGTACCCATGAATAAACATGTCACATCCTGAGTAAAAAAAACAGAGTGCAGAAAAAATCCATACAACAAAATCCTATCTACTCAAGCAAAGATAAATGCATCAAGAGTAGTCTCCACTACATCCATCAAATCCACCTATTTCTAAAATGCCTCCTTATCCTTATTCCTTAGAAGTAATAGTACCCTCCATTGTTACAAAGGGAAAAAGTCTTATTTCTCTACTATGAGTTCTCTTTTATAAGATAAGAGAAAGACTCTTGAGTTCCCCTCATTGTTCATTTATTTTCTCCTTGATTTCTTTTCTTTAGCGTTTCAAAAATCTGGATGTGGGAGTTACAAATGGAATATAAAGAGACTCATGGGTGGTTACATTTTCCCTATGGAAATTTACAAATGATATTTGTTGAAAAAAAATCATTGGCTCTGCCCATTGGTGTTATCTTCTATTTCTCAAAAGTTGTTTTGGTGTTTCTGGCTTTGACCTGCATAATGTGATCATTGTGTATTCCTCTCCTCTATATTATATTTATATTGAGCTATTGTTGGCTCAATTCCATTGCTTGTATCTCAAACTATGACGATTTGAAGTTAACATACCCAGTTTTTGTTTAGATTGGGTTACTTTGTGTTTTGATTTTTTTGGGCAATTTTTGCCTTCAATATGCTAACAATTCCTATGCCATCCTTTTCTTTATTCTTATATATTTCCATCGAGTCCTAATGTGCTTGATTTCTTTTCTTTAGCTCAGATATATGGCTTCCACGAAGTTGAATATGGTCAATTTCCCCCAAATCAAGTGAGTTAATACGGTTTCTACATTTACTACGTAATATTAATGCAATCACACGTCCTATATACCCACCAACTGTGTCCTCTTCCAGGTACTTTTCCAGCAGAGGTATCATGGACCCAATTATGACACTTGTAGCAAACATTATGGTCGTTTGATAATTGTCTCAGTGACCAGTAGGTTTAACTTGTGGGTGAATCTGAACCATTGATTTTCTTCTTGAAAAGACATCCCTTAAACACTTAGTTGTTTAAAAGGTTCAACCCTTACGGATAGTGTGAATAGAACCTACAAATTACCATGGGACACAAGGACTTTGTAAGAGCGATTTTTCCAATTTCTATTTTTTTTAAAATCCAAGAAAAAAAGAAATAAACAAAATAGAAATTAGAAAAAATATTATTTGCAGAGTTAAAAACGAAATTTACCCTTAATCAATTTAAAATAATATTTACAAAAGTACCTAACCCCCAACTCGATTGAACTTGTGACCTCTGAGGATGAAAAACATGTTTTTAATTACACCACTTCATGTTCCTTGTTCATATTATTTGCATAAAACTATACATCCATGAAATTAAAATGAAGATTAAATAATAAAATAAATTAATAAATAAATAATAAACAAAAACAAAATAATAAAACTATACATCCATGAAAATTAAAAATGAGATTAAATAATAAATAAAATTAATAAATAAATAATAAACAAAAAACAAAAATAATAGTAATAACAATAATATATCCCCATGGAAATAAGTGCATGTTGGTCGATTGGGGTTTTGGAGTCTGGAAATAAGGGGTTGACTCCACACTCTGACCATATCGCTTCGACTTCGGAGTGGGGAGAGTGAAGTACAAGGGTGAACTCTGACCGTCCGAGTCCAATAAAATAAGGGGAGTTTCAAATATAAGTCTAAGTATTTTCTAGAACTCCCTATAATATAGGGAATTCCAATTTTTTAGGGAATCCCTATATTATAGGGAGGCCTAGAAAATAGGACCTATGGAGAGATGGGTAAAATGAAAAAGGCAAAAAGAAAATTACAAATATATATACATGTAGAGAAATTTGAATTAAAATGACTAAATAAATCAATAAGTAAAAATAAAATATGATTATATACAAGAATTAAAAATAAAATAAAATAAAAATAAAATAAAATAAAAATAAATAGATAAAAATATTTACAAAATGAAACATACACTAAAAATAAATAAATGAAATTAAAAGTAAAAATAAACAAAATAAATATACATAATTGGAATCGAATATTTTCAAAAATATTGACAATTTAAAGAAAAATATAATAAAATGATACAATATGAATACAAAACAGGGGAAAACTAGATATGTATAGGAAAGTCGAATCCCCACGCCTTCTAGATTCCACTATTTAGGCTTACTTAGGATGTCAATGTGGTAGCTAGCGTGTCCTGAGGGGTACAAGGGACTAGAGAGGGCCCCACTTGTTCGAGGAGTAAGGATGGAAGGATTACTAATGATTAGGGATCACCGACGATGAGGAGGTAGTAGACTGCAAGGGGTCATCGACAACAAGGAGTGTCAATTCCAGGGGATCATCGACGACGAGGAAGAGCGGAAGAATCGTTGATGAAGATGGATCATTGACGACGAGGGAGAATGAGTCTCAAACTTTGGATGGGTGCACATATCATGCGAGTGACAAGTTGTGTTAGTTCCACGTGTCTTAGGATGTTAGCATGGTGGTTGAGTGAGGTTGGGGTTGGCTAACTGTCGGCTAACTGCAAGTTACCGAGCGAACAGGGACCGTCGATCTCAGACTTCTGAGAGCCGTTGGATTTATCATCATCAGGAATGGAGTTGAGGTGGTTGAATACCATCAATGAATATAGCTCCGACGATGAAAGAGGACAGGTGGCATTATCATTGGAGAGTGGAGTCGGGAGAGTCCAAGTGCTAGGGAGAGGGGAGCTTCGACGATGAGAAGGCACGACGACGACGTTGTCAGGGATTGCAGTTGGAAGGGTGGGAGCACATGAAGCAGGTAGATCCCAACAAAAATGAGGATGGGTAATGGGTGCTGCATCAGCACCACATAGTATGACACAAGTGATATGGAACCACATGGATGCCACATGGCAATGAGGTGGAAAGGTGAGTGAAGACTTAGAAAAATTCGGGAAGCCATAACTTTTGATTCATAAATTGGATTCAAGCATGGTTACAAGCGTTGGAAAGATATTGAATAGAAGAATCCAAATAAGGGGTTTAATTAGATAGAATAAAAGAATAAAATATAGGGAACTCTCAATAAATAAAGGGAAGGCTAAAATGGGAAGAAGATCAAAGTATTCCCTGACATGCATCTCAAGGCTAGATAAATCACGAAAAAAGGATATCATGCTAACATATTCCTGCAACCATAGAAAGAGATGAAATCAGCTATGCAATAAAAATGGAATTCACCAACACGTGAGAAGCATAATATTTCCTTGCCTTTAAGAAAATTTATAAACAAGTACTAAGAGTGAAGAAAATGAGGAGAGGTTTTTCGAAGGTAATCATTTATGATCAAAAGAGACAATTAACCACTATCAGAGATAATCAGCTAAGATCAAACCCCCAAACTCCCTCAAGATAGCCAAAGAAATAGCATAGGCTCCAACAATAGAGGATTAGGCAATATGATCAAAATTTTAGTAGGGAACCCTTTTCCTTTCGCTTGTAAAAGAAAAAGTGAAAAAAGGGGGGTTGTTGCAGCCACAACAAAACCTTAATAATTTAATTAATTGTGCACTAATAAAACATTAAAAATACATAGAAATACAACAATAACGATTTATAATAATAATACAATAATAAACTTAATATAAGACTACATTAAACTAGAAACCCTAATATTAAAGTATTAATTTTATTAAGATGCTTAATAGTTTCAATATTAAAGTATTATTAATCCAATAAAATAATAAAATCAAACCATATTATCACAATAATACCTTAATAATATAGTACCATAATAATGTACTAAACAAAAACACAATACAATATAAAGAATTGAAGTGTATTGATCTGTAAACTGTCATGGATATTCCATTGGAATAGTTTATCACAACAGATCTTGTAATATTTTGAAATTTTAGATTATGCAAATGATTTCCTTAGATCCTAGATTAATTAATACTAGCTAAGTACTTGAATTTATGAAATAACTAAAATTGAAATGAAAGAAGAAGCAAATAAACACACCATCCACACCATCTACACCATTGAATGGAAGATGTATGGTTCTGTGTCACGGCCTAATGGGATCGATCCTATGGCAAAGGAAAAAGACAACGAGATACAAAAATCAGGGTAGAAACCTAATCATATATGTTCAAGTTGATCGTCGAAAAAAATTTCCATGGACCATCAAAAAATACTCAAAAATAAAAAAAAATGTCCCAATACCCGATCAAATCCCTCCTAAATAACTCCTGAATCACTCTAAATGATTTTTGGCATAAAGAAAATGATAAGGGAGGCCAAAAAAGTGACAAAAAGAAGCCAAAAATTCTATAAATAGAAGTTGGCAGCTCATTATCACCATTGTTGATTTGGAAATTGACTCTGGAGCCAAAAGACCCCCTTTGATTAAAGTGGTGATTCTGGGAGCTACAGTGGATGAAACGAACTTCTGTCTGGACCAAGTAAGTACAAACTCCCTTATCTTACATTTTATGTCTTTAATTATGCATTGGGCTTCATTTTTAGGGGGGCATCAACCTTTAAAAGGTCGGCCCTAGTTCCACATGGGTTGTCTCAAGATAGGCCACGTGTACATTCGGGCAGAGTAAACTCTGCCCATGTGTACACATGACTGTCGCCAATACAGCACGCGTGGACCCCCTTATTGAATGCTAAAGACACAAAAAGCAAGGGTTTAACTCTCCTGAACCTTTTTGTTTTGTAGGATGTATGTCCATTGGAGAGAAAGAGAGCACGAAGAGGTGAATGAGTTGGTCGGGGAAGACCCCAATGTTGTGGCTACATTGATGCAGTGTGGGTTACTCAAATTTTTTCTATGTCCTTTCATGGGAGCACAACCTAGGCTACTGAATGCCTTGGTTGACTACTGGCATTCGGATGCAGAGGCATTCATGTTAGAGGGGCAGTCACTGGTGCCCATGGTTGAGGACATTTACTTTTTGACTGGCCTCTCTAGGAGAGGGGAACCAGTCAATTTTTGGACTTTTCCTGCGGGGCTGCATAACATAGCAGAATTGATAGGCCTATATTGTGCAGTTGATACAGACTGTGTGAGCATGCAGGTGCCTATAAGCAAGATCACTAACCTATCGCTATAGGCGATAGTATTGCTTATTGGGCGCATTAATGGTTCTACGGCTCTACATCAGGCGTCCCACGCACAGATGAATTGTGTTGTCCAGTGCTTGAATGCACAAGTTTTTGATTGGAGTACCACTTTTCTTGAGTGCATGAAGAAGCAATTGAAAGATTGTCGTTTGCAGACACATAGGAACTTCGGGTTCGGGACCATTCTGTGTTCGTTCTTTTTTGAGAGAGTTCTGATCTTTAGTCCTTGAGTAGTGGTATGAGGACACCAGGCCTCTCTTCCTGCTGTGTGTAGATGGGTAGTACTACTACCATGACAGGGTGGTGGAAGGACCAATGAGTCCTTCGATAACGACTTGTTTTCATGGATATCACGATAGATCCCAGTTATAGAGGACTACCCCTATGCTGGGATTGATTTTTCGAGAGACCCGGAGATACCAGTACCTCCTCGTGAGGTGCGAGGGGAGATGGGTAAGTCTCTGCCTTTGTAGTTTTTTTGTTGTATATGTAATTTTTATATTGTTTTGTTATATGTATCACTTTTTTTGTTATGCCAGAGTATTTGACGGATATATGTTCATTGTGTGCAGATGTGGGACCAGTGCGACCCGCTGACTATGCAAGGAACAGGCATCATCCTCGACCAGGGGCCGCACCTGCCACTGTCAGGGGACCAGTAGTAGTAGGAGATCTTCCAGCCGAGGAGGCTGAGAGGGTACTGAGACGATTTTAGCGTAACTTCATTATGCTCACTCGCACGGTCCTGATGGAAAAGATTGAGGACCTGCCACCATCTATGCAGCCTCATGTAGTGGGGGCACCACGGACATGGGTCCGGTTGTTTCGACACTTAGCCAATTCTATGGACCAGTATAACAGGGCCCA
>SNQJ01S0102612.1:17766-32585 GCA_010110895.2 Picea sitchensis
TGAGGTCTTCTTGATCATCATGGATGGGTCTTAGGTTCATGACTATAGTCCACTTGTATGCCAAAGATCCAGTTTAAAGGGTCTATGTTGTGGTTTAAGGCCTTGATTGTGGCACATTAGATCAATAATATTAATTTAGGGAATAATTCCCTAGATTTCTCCCGTGAACCATGGTATGAGACCCACCTGTCATGCAAAAAACCTTCTAATGGAACCCATATCAACCCACTCTAAGGATATTGACCTCCTATAGAGAGAATGTTTTGTGGTTAATTTGTAGCCTTGTGCATGGCCATTGGTCCCTAGAATATGACATCTAGGTCCTAAATTATTTATACAGAACCACAAAAATATTCATAAGATGAAATCAATGCAATTTCTATTTCATATCTAGCTCAAGCACCATGAACAAGTCCTCAAGTCACCACACAAGACCATGGATGGGTGAACAATTTGTCATCAAGAGCCTTGAACAAGTCCTTAAACCAACACAACATAACTTAATTGGCCTTTACGAGGGATATACACATCATGATTAGGTTTTGTACATTGAAAATGGGTGTAGAGGCATAAACATTGCAAGTTGGAAACAATGGCCTAAAGCCCTAACTAAACCTTCTCGAGCTCATGAACCACCATCGACAACACCTAAAAAACATGACCCGAGTCCTCTCTAGGGAGTCTTTGGCATCCAATTAGTTGAATATGGGTGACATTATGAGGTCTTATTGATCATCATGGATGGGTATTAGGTTCATGAATATAGTCCACTTGTATGCCAAAGGTCCACTTTAAAGGGTCTATGTTGTGGTTTAAGGCCTTGACTGTGGAACTTTAGATCAATAATATTAATTTAGGGAACAATTCCCTAGATTTCTCCCTTGAACCATGGTATGAGACCCACCTTTCATGCAAAAAACCTTCTAATGGAACCCATATCGACCCACTCTAAGGATGTTGGCGTCCTATAAAGGGCATGTTTTGTGGTTAATTTGTAGTCTTGTGCATGGCCATTGGTCCCTAGAATATGACATCTAGGTCCTAAATTATTTATATAGAACCACAAAAAAATTCATAAGATGAAATCCATGCAATTTCTATTCCATATCTAGCTCAAGCACCATGAACAAGTCCTCAGGTCACCACACAGACCATGGATGGGTGAACAAATTGTCATCAAGATCCTTGAACAAGTCCTCAAACCAACATAACATAACTTAATTGGAATTTAAGAGGGATATAGGCATCATGATTAGGTTTGTACATTGAAAATGGGTCTAGAGGCATAAACATTGCAAGTTGGAAACAATGGCCTAAAGCCCTAACTAAACCTTCTCGAGCTCATGAACCAGCATTGAAAACACCTAAAAACCATGACACGAGTCCTCTCTAGGGAGTCTTTGACATCCAATTAATTGAATATGGGTGACATTATGAGGTCTTCTTGATCATCATGGATGGGTCTTAGGTTCATGACTATAGTTGATGAAAGGAAACAAGAGTCTTCAACCCTAAACCTTGCTTCTCAAGCTCAAGAACCATAGACAAGTAGTCAAGCCACCACATATGACCTATGTAACATATCATTCACCTCAAAGTGGAATTTGGGCACCATGAATAAGTTAGTTTTTAACCAAGAATGTGTCTCAAGGTCTAACCAAGGTCAAGGGAGGGAAGCAAGGGAGTACTTGTTCCCTAAGTGAATATTCTTAGGCTTAACTTCTATGAACAACAACTACAACCCACACAAATTCTCAGGATATAGTGTTGGACGAGTCCTTGATCCATCACATAGGACCCTTGTAGCTTATTTTTAGACTATTTGAGGGATACAAGTACCATTATTAAACCAAAACATATGCCCTAAATAAAAATGTGTCAGACCCCCCATTAGGAATGGTTCTCAGGGTTGTAGTTGGTGTTCTTTAGAATCCAAAGTAGGATATAATGGTTCCATGAGTATGTTTTGTATAATATAAATGGGTCTTGAGGGATTAACATGCAGGTTAAGGGGGAAATAAGGGTCTTAAGCCCTAACTGGACCTTCTTGATCTCAAATGCCATGGTTAGGCCAGAAGGAAAAAACTTAGACCTTATTCCCTAAATATCACTTCTTAGGATCAATCACCATGAACAACACCTGCAAATTACCATAACACAAGCCCTATCAGCTAAGGCTTTTTAGCATCAGAGTTGGAATATATGGACTCCATTAGGAGGTTTTGTGCACTGAGTATATATCATAGGATCTTGACCATGGTTGAGGAAGGAAAAAAAGTGGTGCCTCAAGATATTGTTGAATATTGTTGAGCTAAAGAGCCTTGAATGACTAGTGGTCTAGCTATCACATGAGTCCATTGTATGGGTTGTTTGCAAGCCTATGAGTGTGTTATATGAGTTAAGAATTAACAATGATGCATGTTGTAGGTAAGGGGTTACAGGGGTTAAGTTATAGAGAATAATGGTTATGAATTATAAGGGTATAAAGGTTATACAAGTGATGGGTTATATTAGGGTTTAGGTGTGATTGAGTTATAATAGTTAGGTGTTAGGTGTCTTAAGGTAATCCATTAATTCATCTACCAAAACTTGATTATATCCTAATATATCATCAAGCATAGACATCAATACTTATCCCACCACGACCTAATATGGGGTGTGGCTAGTTGAGGGTTATAATGTTTATGGATTAACTTTTATAGGTGTTATATGAAGTTTTAGGGATTAGGAGTTGTAGTGGTTATGTCTTATATTATGGGTTATAATGTACTGTGGAAGTGGTTATTTGTGTAGGGAGTCGTATGGGTTAGGAATGAGATGGGTTATAGGGTTATGGATCAAAGGGTATAGGAATCCAATGCTATTTTAGTTAGATGCAATAGAAGGTGTAAGGATTAGAGATTAGATGTCTTTATAGATACCAAGGGTTCTATTAGTTGTTAATGTGATAGGGGTTATTGAGATTATAGATGGTAGGGGATAGCGAGGTTATAATAGGGTTTATAAGCTTAAGAGGGTTATAAATGTTAGGGGTTATATGTTAACAATTACACAAGGGTTTGGTTTATAAGAGTGTTAGGGGAAACCTATTTGAACATGTACTATTTCTAGTTTTAAGGTTGTTTTACATTAATGTTATGTAACTATTAAGGTGGATTATAAGGTACGTGTATATTCTAAGTATGAAGGTAAGGCATATTAGTTCTTAGTTTTCTCAAATTTTACCTTTTAAAAATTGTAATTTTCTTGTTTTTTTTTCAAATTGTCCCTGACGATCGTCATGTGCTAAGATATAAGAGATAAGAATGTTGAAATCTAACAATATACTACCAAAGAAACATTCCTTGCAGAGATAAGAGTCTTAAAATCTATCAATATCCTACCAATCAAATGATGCTTGGGCCATAAGGGCTTGTCAAAGTTCATTTGCAAGCTAAGTCAATTCAAAATTTGAATGTGACAAAAAACTATCATTTAATAGTCAAATTGTTACATTCCATTGTAATGCATCATGTGGAGGGCTTGAGCCACCACAAAGGAAACATACAAAGAATATTTTTCTTATGAACAAGATATGGTACTATCCATTTTGAGGTTTGGCATAGAGATTGTTCTCATAGACTACAATACATTGCACCATATAAGCCCTACACTCCTTGCAAACCACGTAACACCATTCAAAGACACATTCTTGCAATGAATTAGCTACTATCGACAATTTTTTTCGTCGATAGTATAGCTAATTCGTCACAAGATTATTTACATTTGTCACTCTTGCGACGATATCAAATGATGCTTGGATTCATTTCATATTTGGTTTATCAACTTGAAATTAAAATTTGATACTTTGCAAGCTAGTTGTACATTGATTCAAATACAAATATGAAATTAGGAATCATTAACATATCTACTAGAACATATGAAAAATAGGGTTTATGGTTTATATGATGAATTGATGATGGAAAAAAGTGGGTTTGTGAGTCAAATTTGAGTCCAAACACCCTCCCATATTGTTAATGCATACAAATAGTCTATCCATGTCAAATTTCAGTGCATACAGAAACAATTTGAAAACATTTCAACGTTGGCCCCATTCACAAGTCACTGTTGCCATGTCTAGTCCTAGTACAATTTCCATTCCTTGTTCCTTTTAAAATTCATTCGACAGTACACACATCCCCGCATCTAGTACTGCAAGGGAGTATTTTTATGATGTTGATTAAGAAATCAATGAAAAAGAGGGATTTTTCATCACAACTATGACATAAATACATTGTATATACATTAATGTAGAACTTGAAAGAAAAATGAAGAAAGACTTAAGAAAACTTAAAACTTGCGTCAACCAATTTGTGTACTTTGAAAGAAAAATAGGGTTTATGGTTTAGATGATTAAATGATGATGGAAGAGAGTGGGTGTGTGAGTCAAATTTGAGTCGAGAAAACCTCCCATATCGTTAAGGCATGCAAATAGTCTATCCATGTCAAATTTCAGTGCATACATAAACAATTTGAAAAAATTTCAACATTGCCCCCATTCACAGGTCACTGTTGCCCATGTCTCCCTCCTTCCCTCTCTCTCCCCCCCTCTCCCTTCTCTCTCTACCCTTCTCTCCCTCTCCTCTATCTCTCTCTCCCACATCTACCCATCTCTCTCTCTCCCACATCTACCCATCTCTCTCTCTCCAATCCCTATCCTCCGGCTCTCACTTTCTCTCCCCCCTCTCCACAATCCTCTCTCTCTCTCTCTCTCTCTCTCTCTCTACCCCCTCTCTCCCCCTCTCTCCTCATCTCCCTCTTACCTCTCCTTATATTCCTTTTCCTCTCCCCTCTCTCTCTTACCCCACCCACTCTCTCCCATTATCTCTCCACCTTCTCCCCTCTCCTTACCTCCCACCCTCCCTCCTTCCCTCTTTCTTTCTCTCTCTCTCGTCCCCCCTCTCTCTCTCTCCCATTCCTCCCTCCCTCCCTCCTTTCTCTCTCTCTCTCCTCCTCTCTCTCTCTCTGACCTCTCTCCTCTCCCCCCTCTCTCTCTCTCCCTCCCTTTGTCTTAAGGCGTGTGGGTTCAAGGTGTTGTTTGTGGCCTTGGATGCATGAGTTCATGGTGTTTTTATGGCCTTTTGCTATGGTTGTGGATGTCAGTGCCACTAGGTGGTTTTGAACTATTGGTATGTGTCCCAAGGTCTTGGAGATAATACACACAATTTGTTCGTTGCGTCAGGGGGTCCCCCATATCCAAGGATTGGGGGTGGGAGCCCTTGAAGAAATATTTTTGGGGGTTCACAAGGGGTCATAGGGGGTCACATGAGGTCACTTCACATGGATTTTGTGCTCGTAACAACACACACATGCTCTAGGAATACACGTGCATTCCTAAAATGTGTGTGCACTTCTACTTAGGAACACGCACGTTCTTGAGCTCATACACGGACAACACTGGAACACATGTGCATTCCTAAAAAATCCTAGTTGGAAAGTGTGTGTGGCGGTTCAGTGAGCACCAAGGCTATATGATTAGGAACATGTGTGTGTTTGTAAGAATGCATGTGCGTTCATTCACACTCCATTGCCACTTTTTTGTCCATCAACTTGTTACAGACACCCTCTATGTTCTTGTGAAAACAAAAAATTAAGTAAAAAAAAAATTAGGAAAAAAAAAAAAACTCAAAAATTAATAGATAGATATTTATTTTTTACATATTAAAAATTTAAATTTATTTTTAAATTAATAAAATAATTTTATTTTATTTATTTTTATATTAAATATAAAACATATTATTCTTAAATTAAAAAATTAATATAAAACTATTTCATTTTTTAATGTAATGGCAAATCCATTTTAACATCTAATCGATGTATAATTTATGTAAACATAAAAAAAAATAAAAACTTTAAAATACAAATTAAAACAAGAAATTCANTTAAATAAAATTCAATACACCAAAGTTACATTACATTATGGTATTGCAAGGAACACGTTATTCATAGATAATTTATAATAAGTTATACACTAAAGTAGAATGTGTCACTTAAACACACTATAGTAGAATGTGTCAATTAAATGAAACAATATATCTCAAGATTATATTACTCCCTATAAAATTATGTTCAAGTAGAAACTTACTCCCTACCAGTTTTAGAAAGTAGCATATTGCAAAGTTTATATGGTATTAAACAAAACTCCCCTCGAAATAATGTAGAATAAAATACTCAAATCCATGTGGAGTTGAAGGAAACTATTACTTAGACACATGTGAGTATTTGGGAGGAAAATGTATGTTCACATCATAAAATTTGAAACATGGTATACAAATGTTTTCTTCTTAAATACGATGAAGACACCAAAACCTATCAACTTTGGAATATTAGATAGAAGAATTCACGAAAAAAAAAATTGAGCACACAACAATGATTTAATCATGTCAAAACAATTTGGAAATAACTTGGAAATGGGGAATTTTAGAATCAAGGTTCTTCAGAAAAAGCTAAATTTGATTGAATTAGAGATGAGGAATTTTAGAGTCAATTTTTTAGAAAAAATTAATACAACAAAATGATAGAAAATTACTCCCTACAAATATCTAAAATATCTATAGATAATTTACAACAATAAGGTTTTAACTTAAATAAAAAATTATTTTAACATCTAATCTATGTTGCATAAAAAAGATAAAATAAAATTAATATATAAACTAAAATAAGAAATTCAATACACTAAGATTACATTATGGAGGAGAATATTGCAAGGAATACGGTATCCCATAGATAATTTACAATAAGTTACACACTAAAATAGAATGAATATTAATCCTAATAGTCTCAATATGATATTAAAATAGTCTCAATATGATATTAATCCTACTAATAGAATGAATGTGTCACTCGAGAATGAATGTGTCACTTGAGTGGAATAATACAGTCTCAATATGGTATTACTCCTACTAAAAATATGGTAATACTCCTAAAATATGTTGAAGTAGAAAATTACTCCCTGCAACCTATTGTAAAATTTATAAGATATTAAACAAAAGTCCTTTTAAAACAATGTACAACAAAATACTCACATCTAAAAGGAAATCATTACTAAGACACATGTGAATATTTGAGAGGATAGCATATGTTCATGTACATCATAAAACTTCAAACATGTTACACAAATGTTTTTTTCTATGAGGAGACCAAAACCTACCAACTTTGGGATATTGGAGAGAAAGCAATCATTTTTCAAACATGTTACACAAATGTTTTTTTTCTATCAGGAGACCAAAACCTACCAACTTTGAGATATTGGAGAGAAAGTAATCATCTAAGAGAAAAGATGAAAAGTTCACAGAATGATTCAAAACAAAATCTAAGCAAATAACAATGATTAAATCAAGTAAAAAAAAATTGGAAATGGAGAATTTTAGAGTGAAGGTTCTTCAAAAGAAGCTAAATTTGATAAAGAAGTAGACAACAAAATGAAAGAGAAGAAGCCAAAACTTTTAAAAAACCGTTAAGGGATGTAGATTTTCTAAACTGGAGTAGTGAAGGTGTAAAGACAAGAAATTACAAGCTAGATACACCTTAGAAAGTCGAGGAAGGGGCACAACCAAGACAACAAGCAAGCTACAACTTAGAAAAATGTGGAAGGAGCACAATCAAGAGAAAGTGCTTCACTCAAGAAATTGTTAATGCTCCTAATCAATTGTAAGAACACATATAAAAAATGAACTCCAACTAGTTGCAAAATTGATTTAGGAGGATTTCGGTGGCCACCCACCTTGTCCAACTGGCTCAAAACAATTTTTTGGCAACTTACTATTTTTAGCATTTTTTTGGTTCCTGAACTTCTAGGGCCATTTTGAGGGCCTAAATGATGATTTTTAATGATCATGTACCTTAATGATATCTCAAGGCTCATATTGAGCCTCCCAAATGAAGCTCCTCATTGATACCTTTCCAACGAGCTATCGTGTGCCCTAAACGGAGATCGTATGCAAAAGTTACAACCCAGGGAAATTGATGTACTAACTTACCCCAGCGAGGCCCACATGAATTTTGGCGCTTCATCTCCTAGGGTTAGGTTTTTGGATGTCTAGGGTTTAGGCATTCATGTTTATTGTAAAAAGGCCTTCAAAGCCTCATTGTGATCATCTTCTTGCGAATGAGCTTAGCCGTCGCATCGCTTCTCAAAGATAAGTTGCCACTATTCTAGCAAGCTTGTTTTCAGTCTGCATTTTACAGTTTTCATCATATTTCTTATTTAATAGAAGCCAAGTTTTACTGTATTTCTTTTATTGTTCATTGTGTCTCTGTGTTAATATCATAAATCTGTGGTTTCATTTTGTTTCTCTCATAAATCTGGATCAGTGGTATCAGAGCGGTCTGCTCCTCGTTGTTTTTTTAAAGCATGTCCCCGATGCGGTCAAGATATAGAGAGTTAGGTATCGAGCTTGTTTCTCTTGAGGAAAACCTCTCTTGCACGCCCAAGAAACTTTCCATGGTGGGAGAAAAGAAAGACAACGGGATAGGAGATCCTTTCAAAAATTTTCTCGAGGAATCCATTGAGCGACATAGGAACGAGATTATGGACAACTTTGCAAAAATATTTTGACGACTGCCGACAAGCAACGCATCCACCTCAAGTGGAGGCGCCACCCCCTTCAAGTTGTAGATCAATTTTTATATTCCTATATTTGAAGGTGAAATAGATGTTGATGACGCAGATAAATGGTTAAACCTTCTAGAAGGGTATTTTTCTATCCACAACTTTTTTGATAGAGAAAAGATTACATTTGCGCTCCTCAAGGTCGTCCCCCATGTCAAATATCGGTGGGAGAGTTTCTATGAGAAAAAGGAAATAGAGGGATCCACATTATTTGTAGTTGCACCCACTTGGGGTTCCTTAAGGGATGCTATTAAGGAACAATACTACCCTATTGGAAATTATGATGACTTATATACAAGATAGACCACACTGTGGCAGGAAAGAGACCAAATAGTGCTTCACCAATGTCTTCCATACCTTGCACACCAAGCAGGGTATCAAATATTTAGAGCGACATCTGGTACTCAAGTACCGAGACAGTCTGCATAGATACATACAGACAGAAATTGATCTTTTGGACATCTCATCCTTGGGCATGGCCTATCTATATGTCATCAAAATCAAGCAGAAGTTGAAACAAAAGATGCGGCAGTTTGGGTTTGGAGACAGTTCATAGACATGGAACCCAGTGCCACCGTTGCTACCACCAAGATCAAACCTAGTGAACCTGATGAGCCAGAGGAAGGCGAGCACCTCTTTCATTCACAGATGTGGGTAAAAGGCACTTCGTTGCACTTCATCGTTGATATAGGTATCTAGGAGAACCTCATATCAACAAAGGTCATCAAGCAACTAGCCTTGCCAACAACATTGCACCTGCAACCCTACACCATCATATGGCTCCGTCAAGGAAGCAATCTTCGTGTCAGCCAATAGTGTCACATGTCGTATGGAATCAAGCCATTCAAAGATGAGGTATTGTGTGATGTTTCTCCCATTGACGTTTGTGATGTTCTTTTGTGACAACCTTATTTATGGAAACACCATCTTGTATATGAGCCTAGGTCTTGTAGTGTTATTATTACTTTGAACAGAAAATTTTACAGAATACCCAAGGTAGTCCCACCTAGTGTTATTTCCTTGATCTCTTCCAAGCAATGTAGGAAGGTCATTTCTAAGACTGGGAAGTTTGTCTTCTTCGTGATTCTATCTCAGAGTGAGCGAAAGGTTGCAACCGCATCAATGGCCTCCGCGGCTGACCTCTCCACACAGCAAAAGTAAGTGGATAAGGTCGTGGAAGAATACAAAGACATCTTCTACTCACCTACTCGGGTACCTCTGCACTGTCAGGTCAAGCATCCCATTGATATGACCCTTGACGCACCACTACCCAATGGGCCAGTCTATCACCGCTCTCTACTAGAAAATGAGGAGATCAAGCATCAGATCTAAGAACTACTCCACAAGGGGAACATCCAACCCAATTCATCACCTTGTGGAAGCCCAATCGTGCTGGTGTAGAAGAAAGACGAGACTTGGCGACTTTGCATTGATTACTGGGCTCTAAATAAAATCACAGTCAAGAACGGGTACCCGATTCCCTGAATCGATGATCTCCTTGATCAGATCAAGGGGGGAAAATAATTCAGTAAGATTGATCTGAAGTCTGGCTACCATCAGGGCCCAATAGAACCAACATATGTATGGAAAATTTCCTGCAAGTCAAAAGAAGGTCTTTTTGAATGGTTGGTCATTCCCTTTAGTTTGAAAAATGCCCCAACAATTTTCATGAGGATGATGGACAATATCTTGCAGCCTTTCACTAATTATTTTTTGGTGGTGTATCTAGATGAAATCCTCATCTACAACAAGACTTGGGAAGAACAATTGCAACATATGCAACAGGTTCTGCACACCATGCAGTAGCACAAGCTATATGCCAACTTGGAAAAATGCTCCTTCGACATGGAAAGGGTCTAGTACCTAGGCTACATTGTTGATGTGCATGGTGTGCATGTTGATCCAGCCAAGATCCAAGTCATCCATGATTCATGATTGGCCAAACCCAATCACGCTCACTAAGCTTCATATCTTCTTAGGCCTTTCCAATTTCTATCGAAGGTTCGTGTTGGGATTCTCCCATATTGGATGGGCCCTTAGCAAAATAATCAGAGGTGTTGGTAAGACAAAAATTGTGTGGGGCTTGTCCCAACAGAAAGTGTTTGATGATCTAAAGCAGTGGTTGTGCTCCTCCCCAGTCCTTTCATTACTTGAAATACAACGACCCTTTGAGATCAAGACAGATGCTTCAGACTATGTTGTGGGTGTAATCATCACTCAACACAACCACCCCGTGGCGTATCATAGTGAGACACTATCATATGTCATCCATAAGTACCCCACTTATGACAAATAAATGTACTCCATTATGCAATACTGCCACCAATGGAGACATTACATTCTCGGGAAGGAGACAGTCATCCACACTGATCATAAGCCGATGCAGTTCATGCAGACACAAGGAAAATTGCAGAATGATCATCATCAGAAGTGGTCCACATATTTGCAACAGTTCCACCTCAACATCAAGTGTAAAACATGAAGTACCAACCGAGTCACTAATTGCCTCAACCGAATTCCAGTCACGAAACTCACCACAGTGCTCGATTCTTGCGGTCATGAGACCTTGAGATGGCCCCACCTCTATGAGATAGATCCTGACTTTGCCAACACCTATCAGATGTTGGGTGAAAACACAACTGTCATCAATTTCCATCTTCATGAAAAGATTTTGTGCCATCTAGGCCATCTATGCATTCCATCAAGCGAGTGAGTGAAGATGATTTGGGAAGCCCACTACAGTCAGGTGGTAGGACACTTCGACATGGAAAAGACAATGGAAGTGTTGCAACGACATTTCTACTGGTCGAAACTTCGACAGGATGTCAACAAGTGTATCTGGTCCTGCATTGTCTATGCTATTGTCAAATCGACCATTAAGAAACAAGCCCTGTACACTCCTCTTCCTACTCCCGATAGGCCCCGGGAATCCATCTCAATGGACTACATGTCAGGCCTTCCTTCCACTAAGTGGGGAAATGACTGTGTTTTTGTGGTTGTTAATCGCTTTTCCAAGATGGCGATTCTAGCTGCCTGCAAGAAGAACATCACAGCGGAGGCCACTTCCAAGCTTTTATTCGAACGAGTGTGGGTACACTTTGGGATCCCACAAACCATTATCTCATATTGGAATAGTCAGTTCCTCAACACATTCTGATCGAGCCTCTGGTCACTGTTGGACACTAAGCTCACCAAGTCCACTGCCTTCCATCCCCAGACGAATGGCCAACCGAGGTCGTCAACCAGATGATCATGCACATCCTGTGCATGTATAATTCCAAGAACCCCTGCACCCGGGATGAGAGACTTCTCTATGTTCAACACAACTACAACAAATCCATACATAGCTCAACCGACCACAACCCCTTTCAAGTGGGGTTGGGATTTCAACTATTGGGTCCCATGGATGTTGCATTAACCCTTGCGACCACCCAGGCAAACTCTTCGCATGATCCAACTGGAGTTGACAAAGCCACCCAGTTCATTGAGCAGATCCATCACATCCGACAACAGGTTCAGGATATTTTACAGAAGTCCAATGCCAAGTACAAGCAACGCCATGATCAACACCAGGTTCCACACCAGTTTCAGGTGGGAGACAAAGTTTGGTTTCACTTGCAGAAAGAACACCTTACAGGGCCACATGAGAAGCTTCATCCACTCCATTATGGACCCTACACCATCACGAAGGTTGTGGGTGACAATGCTTTTGAGATCAACCCTGACTGCATGGAACAAGCATCCACTGATCAGATCGTGGACACACAGGTCAAGGGCACTCGCTAGCAGATGATCCAACTTTATCGGGTTGTCAAAGTAGGGTATTCAACATAAATTTAATCATCTGATGGGGGAACTCAACGCAATGATGACCATTGCTTCCTAAGGGGGGAGGATTGATCCAGGAGGATCTCAATGGCCACCCACCTTATCCAACTGTCTCAAAACAGTTTTTTGGCAATTACTATTTTGAGAAGTTTTTCGGTTCCCGAACTTCCGGGGCCATTTTGAAGGCCTAAACGATGTTTTTTCGCGATCAGGTGACAAACACCTAAAGTTAAAAGAAAACAATTTAAGAATAATATAGATATTTAATTTTTTATATTACAATTTTGAAATTTTCAATTTAATTTATAAAATAATTATTTAATTATTTTTAAATTAAATATAAATAATAATATTATTAAAATTATTATATAATTATGAAATGTATTACTTATTAGTCCCTACCCTTAGATCTGCAGGGACTATAGTAATCGAATTTGTTTTTTTGCATTAGTTTGGCACTAAACCCAATAACGTTTCCCTGTTTTAAAGTAAAGTTTTCATAAATCATACAATTTCACTTTAAAATCCATATCATTTAACCTAAAGTTTTGAGTATGAGGGTCTTATTTGGCCTCTTCCCGAGGCACATGTGAATAAATGTGAACAATATCTTAGCTTAAAAGCCCCATCAATCACACATTTTATGAGTAATTTGCTTGAAGGTAAGTAATGTTAGAACTAAGTCTAGCATTACTTCCCTCACATTAAATGTGATATTGATCCAGGTGGATATTGGTGGCCACCCACCTATTCCACTTGGACCCCCACCATTGCTTCTTTCAGTTTTTCAGTTTCCACACAGTTTACTATTTTTAGCAGTTTTTCGGGTCCTAAACTTCCGGAGCCGTTTTGAGGCCCTAAATGACGTTTTCTGAGAAAACGGGGAGAAACATGAAATAAAGTTCATGAAGTTCATTTTACTCACCCAAAAGTTGTATTCCTTAGATAGATATTTCTAACGAGGTATGGAATGCATCAAACGGAGATCGTATGCCAAATTTATGTCCCTGGGAAGTTGATGTACCAACTTACCCAAACGGTGCCCATAGTCTTGGCGTTTCATCTCCTAGGGGTAGGTATTTGGATGTTTAGGGTTTTCCATTGTTTCTCAATAATAATAGGCCTTCGAGTCTCATTGTAACACAGTTCAGAGGCCAGTAGACACCACATCTCTTCTCAGAGATAAGCTACCAACGCCCTAGCTAGTTTATTGCTATTCTGTCTGTAAGCATATTTTAGTCATTTGTTATTAATGAAATGAAGTCGTATTTCCATTGCATCTCTACGTTTATGTGTATTTATGTATTTCATTGTGTTCCTAAATAAATCTGGATCAGTGATATCAGAGCGGTCTGCTCATTCTCGATCCTTCTTTACATATCCCCAACGAGGTCAAGGTATAAGGAGTTGGGGCTCGATCTAGTTGAACCTTTGCAAGATCAGCCTCGCAAACCTCGACGACTGCCATGGGGGAAGAAAATAAATATGAGGGAGCAGGAGATCCTATCAAAATGTTTCTCAGGGAGGCCCTCGGGAAACAAAGGAATGCGATGATGGACAACTTTTCCCAGATCCTTCAATGGATTCCCACTGGCGGCGCATCTACATCCAACAACCACTCTGGAGGCACCACTCCTTTTAAGGTAGAAGTAAACTTTGACATTCCCATATTTGAGGTCCAAATATATGTATATGTCGTATATAGATGGTTGAATCTGTTAGAAGGATATTTCTCGGTTCATGACTTTTCCGACCGAGAAAGGATTATTTTTGCACTACTCAAAGTCGCCCCTCGTGTCAAGGATTGGTGGGAAACCTACTGGGAGCAATAGGGCGAGGGGGAACCCTCTCTGTTCTTGACTTCACCCACTTGGAATTCTTTCCGAGACGCCATCAAGGAAAAATATTATCCTATGGGGAGATATGAGGACAAATACATACAATGGACTACGCTGCGACAGCAAAGGGACCAAGATGTGCATGAGCTGACGAATCTATTTCATACCCTACACACAAAGCTGGGTATCAAATATTCAGAGAAAAATTTGGTGTTAAAGTACCGCAGTTGTCTGCACAGATACATTGAGGAGGAAATGGAGTTCCTCAACATCTCCTCACTTGGTGCGGCATACCGATATGCTGCCAAGATTGAGTAGAAGTTCAAACAGAAGAATAGAGACTTTGGGTCTGCGAATCAGAAGCAAGGGAAAGGTACCCCCAAAACACAGAACAAAGGACCAAGCCAAGGCGGGGTGGCCCAGGACAACCCGCCAAAGCTGCAAACAAAGAATAACACCACGAAGCCAAAAAAGGACATGGGGAAGTGGTGTGAGTTCCATAA
>SNQJ01S0102612.1:36621-60692 GCA_010110895.2 Picea sitchensis
ACTTTATCATTTAAATATTCCTCCTTGACTTTGTCACCTCACTTTATCATTTAAATAATCTTCTTTGATTTTGTGACTTCACTTTATTATTTAAATAATCCTTCTTTACTTTGTCACTTTACTTTATCACTTAAATAATAATTTCTTCTTTGCAAGCTCTTTGACTTCTTTCACCTTTTGGGGCTTCAAGCCAACATATGAGGGTCCTCCAACTTTGTAAGGCCATAACTCTCAAACCGTGAGGAGTTATGTGACATTCCACATACCACTAGAAATGACATGACATGTACTATCCATCTAGAATAGTATTGCCTTCAAATATATCAAAACTCATACCATTATCCATCAAACAAACTTGAGTCCATTACCCAAACTCGGGTTCTCCAATTTCTCATGGCCATAACTCTCTAACTGTGAGGAGTTATGTGGCGTTCCAGATACGACCATAAACGGAATGAAATGTACTATCCATGTAGAATATTCTTACCTTCAAATATATTAAAACTCATAACATTATACATGAAACAACCTTGGGTCCATTACCCAAACCTTTGTGCTACCAGAATTCGCTACCCGACTTTCTCCAAGGGTTGACATCAATCACTAAGGGTTGACATCAATCTACAATATCACTCTCCAATAGTTGACATCAATGACAACCAACAATCCATACCAATTATCCATCAACCTAAGCCAACTGTCTGACAATGTGGATTCTTGGCCAATTTGATGGTACTAGTGTTATCACAAAATATCATTGTAGGATGAATTTGTTTCTCTCCAATTTCTTCTAGAACTTTTCTAAGCCATAATGCTTGTGTACCTGCCAAGGTGATTGCAACATACTCTGCTTCTATGGATGAAAGTGCAACTATACTTTGCTTCTTTGAGCTCCAAGTAATCAAACCCAAACCAAAAGAGAAACAATTACCAAATGTAGACTTTCGGTCATCCGAACTACCTCCCCAATCAGAATCACTAAATCCAACAAGATTAAACCTTTTAGAAGTGTAGTAATGAATACCAAAATTTAAAGTTCCTCTCACATACCTCAAAATCCTCTTGGCTGCCTTCATATGTATTTTAGATGGCTCTGTCATGTATCTTGAAACCAAAGAAACTGAATAAGAAATATCAGGTCTTGTGTGGGTCAGAAAAATAAAACTTCCAACGATACTTTTGTATGTTGCCTCATCAACTATCTCAACACCATCATCTCTACACAACACAATTCCATGAGCAGTTGGAGTGGAGGCTGGTTTACAATCTACCATATCAAATTTCTTCAACATATCTTTTGCATACTTTGTTTGACAAATGAAAATTTCATCCTCATTTTGATAAACCTCCATACCCAGAAAATATTGCATGAGACCCAAATCTTTCATCTCAAATTCATTCATCATAGTAATTTTGAATTCATCCTTCATCTTAGAATTACTACCCATATATAATAAGTCATCAACATACAGACTTACAATAAGAATAACATTACCTTCTTGTTTGTAGTAAAGTGTAGGTTCACTTTTACTTCTATTGAAGCCACTTTCCTAAAAATATCCATCAATCCTAGCATACCATGTTCTTGGTGCTTGCTTGAGGCCATACAAAGCCTTCTTCAACTTGTATACTTGATGTTCTTTTCCTTGCACTTCAAAACCTTGTAGTTGTTCCACAAACACTTCTTCTTCTAAGTACCCATTCAAAAAGGCACTTTTCACATCCATGTGATGAATGCTCCATTTCTTCTGAGCTGATAATGAAATCATCATTCTAACAGTCTCTTGTCTTGCTACTGGTGAAAATGTTTCTTCATAATCAATTCCATACCTCTGTGTGAAGCCTTTAGCAACTAATCTTGGCTTGTGTCTTTCAACACTCCCATCACTATTGTACTTAGTCTTGTAGACCCATTTAGTACCAATCTTTTTATTTTCATGTGGTAGTTCTGTAAGCTCCCAAGAATCATTCTTGTGAATAGAATCTATCTCTTCTTGCATTGCTTGCACCCAAACCTCATTAGTACACACATCTTCAAAACATGATGGTTCAAAATCAGCGTTGGAAAGTAAAGAAAAATTTACTGTCTCACCTATTGAATTTTCTTCATGTGCTAGAATTTTACTCCTTTGATAAATGTCACTTAATCTTCTTACCTTCTTTGCAGAACTTGAATTTAATGTTGGGATTGCACTTGGAACTGAAGAATTAGATGAGGGGCTACTTGGTGGATTTGTAGCACTTGGAACTGAAATATTAGTGGGCTGCTCATTATCAATATCTTCAATAATATCCCTATCCAAAATAGGTTTAGACATATCATCATGGAATTTTTGATGACCATAAACTCCCCCTTCATAAAAAATCACATCTCTTGACACAAAAATGCTATTAGTGAGGGGATTGTACAACCTGTAAGCCTTACTTTGTTCACTATATCCAACAAAAATGCATAACTCAATTTTTGGATCTAACTTTTGTCTCTTTTGATCAACTACATGGACATAGGCTACACAACCAAAGACTCTTAAATGATTAACATTAGGATTTTTTTCATACCAGGATTCATACAGAGTCATCATATCAAGTGCACTTCTGGGACATCGATTGATAATATATACAGATGTAGAAACTGCATCAGCCCAAAAAGAATTGCTTAATCCCTTGGTTTGTAACATACTTCTTTCCATTTCCACCATTGTACGATTTTTCCTCTCCGCTACTCCATTTTGTTGAGGTGAGTAAGCAGTGGTGAGTTGTCTTTTGATGCCATTCATATCACAATAATTCTGAAAATCTTTTGAACAAAATTCTCCTCCACAATCAGTCCTTAATCACTTGATTTTGCAACCTCTTTCATTTTCCACAAGGGCTTTAAACCTCTTGAATGTATCAAATGCTTCATCCTTAGTCTTCAAAAAATAAACCCAACACTTTCTTCAATAATCATCAATCAAAGTAATCAAATATGATGACTTACCCAAAATCTTTGTCTGCATAGGACCACAAATGTCTGAGTGAACTAACTGAAGTAGATAATGAGCCCTCCATGCATTTCCTTTTGAAATTGTTTCTCTTGCATGTTTTCCTTTATCACATCCTTCACAAATATCCTTCTGTTCTTGAACCTTAGGCAAACCATAAACCAATTCTTTTGATGTTAGAAGCTTCATACTATGAAAATTCAAATGTCCATACCTGAGATGCCACAACCAACTTTTTTCTTCATATGCCATATTGGAAAGATGGTTGTTATGTTCTCCAAACATCAATGGGAACATCCTATTCTTTGACATAGGCACAAATGTAACCACCCTATTGCTTCTATTCTTATCATAAATTGTACATTGTTGATTTTCAAACACCACCTTATAATTTTTCTCACACAATTGGCCAACACTCAATAAATTATACTTTAATTGTGGAGTGTAATAAATGTCTTTAACACTTTTCATACTTTCTTTAGTATGGACTTCCATAGATCCTTTTGTAGAAACCTCCAATGCTTTGTCATCACCCAGCTTGATCTTGGATTTGAAACTCTCATCCACTGTAGAAAATAGCTCCTTATTTCCTGACATGTGGTTAGAACACCTTGAATCTAAATACCAAATATCTTTAGTTCCATTTTCAGCTTTGTCATAAGATAAAAAAAAATTGTTTGGAGAGGCTTCATCACATTCTTGAGCATAATTAACACCTTTGTTATTATTACCTTCTTTTAATCTACAATCCCTTTCAAAGTGACCATACCTTTTACAATAATAACACAGGATATTTCTTTTATCAAATCTTCCCCTGCCTCTTCCTCTTGAACCACCTCTTCCTCCTGGATAATTCTGATTTTGACCTCTACCTTGGCTTTGGTTTCTTTTGTTGCTAGTGTTGGCATCTTCATTCTTTGTAATTTGCAATTTTGAAGAAAAAACTTTCTCGCCACTTTCTTCAAATGAATCTATCAATCTTTCTTCATGAGACATAAGAGATCCAACTAGGTGATCAAACTGAAGAGTAGACAAATCCTTGCTTTCTTCAATGATTATGGTAGCATGGTTCCACCTTGGTGTTAGAGACCTCAACACCTTTTTAATCAAAACCTCTTTGACCACAATTTCTCTAAGAGTAGTCATCTTATTGACTACATATTTTACTCTCACACAATAATCACCTACATTTTCAGCTTCTTGCATCTTCAAATTCTCAAATTCTCTTTTCAATGTCTGTAGCTTGACAACTTTGACTTGATCATTGCCTTGGTAAGCTTCTTGTAGAGTCTTCCACACATCCTCTTCTCTCTTTGCACCTGCAATTCTTGGAAACAAGCTTTTATCAAGAGCAATTTGAATATGAAATAAAGCTTGAGCATTCTTCTTTCTAGATTCTTTCTTAGCTACTCTATCATTTGCACTAAGAGTGGTCCAATCTTCTAGATCTGCATAACCTATTTCTACAATCTCCCATAGATCATTCCCTATCAAAAAGGTCATCATCTTGATGCACCAATAATCATAATCACTTCCATTAAATTCTGGAATGGGAAAAGAATTAGAGTTTGTCATGATTACCCTAAAACACCAACCAACTCTTATACCAAATGAAGGATCTATGGAGGCCTATCTATGAACTAGATAATCATTCAATTAGAATAGCATAACAATATACTAAATACTAAATGATTAAATCACAATATCATAGAAACAAGAAAGAATTATTATTCAGGTAGTTGCACAAAAAGGTTGCGTTCAACTGTGATCAACCTTGATATTTATAACAATACATAGCCTCATAGAACAAATAGTTAGTTGCTCCTGATTGAATGCTTACAACAATTTATTTTAGAAAACTACTCATGCATTATTTAGTCAGACAATCTATATCTAAATACTAACCAACAAAAAAGAAAACTGCAAATAGATTGCATCATGTCAGATGATTGACAAGACTGCATCAATTACCAACATATTATGCCTTCCTTCTGAGACAATATTGTATGTTTATTCATGCTACTTCAAAATATGTTCATGTATTTTAATTTAAAAGCGTTGAACTTTTATTTCCTCTTTTTATAGTAGTGAAAATTTGTTGCATGTTTTGCTATTATTTTTGTGTTCTATATTCTAAAATAAGCTACCGACATTTTATTTAGTTGATACTATGTTTGTATTTTACAGATGTCGAGACTCTGTTTCTTATGTCTTTAGTATTTTTTTTCGTTCTTTTGCTTTTTCAAGCCTCATGACTATAACCGTAATTTTACATTCATTTGATTGTTAGGCTTTCAAGCCTCATTTTTTTTTTTCTTTCTTCATTTTCAACTCTCATAACTTTAGCCTTTATTTTATATTCTTTTGCATGTTAGGTTTTTAAGGCTTGTTTCGAAACTTTTTAAGAGTTCCTGCTAAACATGCCAATATTGATGTGGTCATTCTTCTTTGTGAGAGTTTTTCTTTTGAAGTTTTGAAGTGCCATATCTGAGGGTTATTTCTCTTTTTTCAAAACAGATTGGGGTTTGTTTTCAACTGCTTTTGACTCTTGAGGTTTTAAAGTGCCATATTTGAGAGGTATCTATTTCTTTTCAATACAGATTGGGGTTTGTTTGACTCTTGAGGTTTTAAAGTGCCATATTTGAGAGGTATCTATTTCTTTTCAATACAGATTGGGGTTTGTTTTTGATTGCTTTCGACTACTTTTGACTTTTAAGGTTTATTGTAGTCTTCCTTTTTCATTTTTTGCATTTTCAAGTCTCATATCTGTAGCTTTGTTTTGACAATTTATTTTTCATATTAGGTTTTCTAGCCTCATTTAAAAACTTGTTATTAAAAACTTGTTAATTATTCTTGTCAAACAGGCTAGCATTGTTGTGGGTAAGCTTGTTAACTATTCTATTTTACTGTATCTATGGATTTTGATCTATGTTATTCAAGTCAAACCTGTCTCCAACAGGTGACAATCTACTTTTCAAGCTATCGATAAACTACAACTTAAGGGAGGGGATTGCTGCTTAGCAGCTAGCCTTGTTTTTATTTTTAATGCAAGAACAAATCCATTTTAACATCTAATTTAATAGCATCAAAATCATTTTAACTTCTAATCTAATGACATCAAAATGAAAAATAATAAAAGCAAAATGAAAATACATAGACAGAGGATATATACAAAATCATCTAATAACATCAAAATCAAAAGGATATAGACACATCGGGACTGCAGTAGTTAATGAACACATTGGAATCATTCTTCTTAGATGGATGCATGTAGCAACCACATCTCTTCTTAGAGATAGCTACCACTATTCGAGCAAGTGTTTCAGTTCTGCAGTTTTAGAGTTTCAGCCTATTTCATTTATTTAATAGAAGATATTGTTCATTGGATATCTATGTTATTCTTCATATATTTGTGTTTATTGTATTCAGTTTGTAATCAGTTCGTTCCTCTCCTAAATCCGGATTAGTGGTATCAGAGCGGTCTTCTCTTCATTTATTTTTCTTCGTGCATGTCCACGACAAGATCTGGGTACAAGAAGTTGGGACTCGAACCAATCGAGTCGTTGCAAGATCGGTCGCATCGAGCCTGACAACAACTGATGGGGGATGAAAAGAAAGATGATGGAGCAGGAGATCCTATTAAAATGTTGCTTGAGGAATCCCTCGCCCGACAAAGGAACGAAATGATGGACAACTTTGCATAGATCCTTCGACGATTGCCCACAGGAGAAGCATCTTCATCAACCAGCCATGCAATCCCCTTCAAGGTACGAGTAAATTTTGATATTCCATTATTTGAAGGAATGATAGATGTGGATGTTGTAGATAAATGGTTGAATCTGCTCGAAGGGTATTTTTCGGTCCACAATTTTTTCGATAGGGAAAATATTAATTTTGCACTCCTGAAGGTCATCCCCCATGTTAAGGACCAGTGGGATACTTACTCTAAGCAAAGGGTCATAGAGGAATCTGCAATATTTGTGGTGGTCCCTACATAGGATTCCTTCCGGGATGCCATTAAAGAACAATACTACGTTGTTGGAAGCTATGAGGACCAGTATACCAGATGGACCACCCTGCGTCAAGAAAGGGACCAGAAAGTACCATATTTCACCAATATTTTCCATACCCTACACACCAAATTGGGTATCAAAGACTCTAAGCCTCATCTGGTGCTCAAATACCATGATTGTTTGCACAAATACATTTAAACATAAATGGATTTTATGGATATTTCCTCATTGGGCACGACTTATAGATACACTATCAAGATCGAGCAAAAATTTAAGAAGAAGAGGCAATAGTTTGGATATGCAAACTCCTTGCAGCAGAAGTAGGGCAAAGACGGCCCCAACCCCCATAGCAAGGGATCGAGCTGAGATGGCCTCTCTCAGGACAACCATTCCAAGCTGCAACACAAGAAGGGAAATGAGAATAGGAAGAAGGACACGTGAAAATGCTGTGAGTACCATAAAATCTCTTGGCACAAAACTGAAGAATGTCGCTCCAAGTAGTCACTTGTGGTCGAGTTGAAGGATTTCAAGTTGTAGGTTGATAATAATTCTGAATCAAAAACTGAAGGAGGGAAGCGTATTATCAATGTTGAACCCAGTGCCACTATCACTACCATCAAAATCCAGCCAAGTGAACCAGAAGAACCAGAGGAAGGGGGCCGCCTCTTTCACTCACAGATGTGGGTAAAGGGGGCTCTACTTCATTTCATTGTTAATAGTGGCAGTCAGAAGAACCTGATTTCAACAGAGGTCTTCAAGTGGCTGGACCTGCCAATGACATTGCACCTGTATCCCTACACCATCGACTAGATTCTCCAACATCAAACCTTTCAAAGATGAGGTATTGTGTGATATTTCTCCCCTCGAAGTTTGTGATGTTATTTTAGGACAACCATATTTGCGGAAGCATAATGTTGTGTATGAGTCTAGACCCCACAATGTTATTATTACTTTGGGTAGACAATTGTACAGGATACTAGAGGTAGCGCCGCCTACCACTATTTCTTTAATCTCTACCAAGCAATGCAGTAAGGTCATTTTGTAGATAGGGAAGTTCATATTCTTTGTGATCCATGATCACAGTAAGCAGAAGTTCATTGCCACATATATGGCCTCTACATAGAGCCTCTCTTTGTAGTAGAAGCAAGTGGACGGGATCGTGGAAGAATACAGAGACATCTTCTCCTCACCCACCAGGGTACCGACGCACTACCAAGTCAAGCATCCAATTGATCTGACCCCAGGTGCACCTCTACCGAATAGACCACTCTATCATCGGTTGCTGATGGAAAATGATGAAATCAGGCATTAGTTTCAAGAGCTTCTTCAAAAGGGACACATCAGACCTAGCTCCTCCCCTTGCAAAAGCCCGATTGTACTAGTGCAGAAGAAGTACGAGACTTGGCGACTTTGCATTGAGTACAGAGCCTTAAAAAAAATCACAGTCATGAACCGGTACCCAATTTCCAGGATTGATGACCTTCTTGACCAATTCAAGGGGGAAAATTTCTTCAACAATATTGACCTAAAGTCTGGCTACCACCAGGTTCCCATCGAACCAACTGATGTATGGGAGACAACCTTCAAATCTAAAGAAGGTCTCTTCGAACGGTTGGTCATGCCCTTTGGCTTAACAAATGCACCAACCACTTTCATGAGGTTGATGCATGATGTATTCTGACCCTTCACCAACTTCTTTGTGGTGGTATATTTGGATGACATCCTCATCTTCAATAGAACTTGGGAGGAGCACATGCGACATATTCAACATGTTTTGAGCACTCTGCGGCAACACAAGCTATATTCCAACTTGGAAAAATGCTCTTTTGGAATGAACAAGGTCTAATACTTGGGCTACATTGTTGATGAGCATGGGGTACATGTTGATCTAGATAAGATCCAAGTCATCCGTGACTGGCTAGCCTCGACCATACTAACTGAGCTTCAGAGCTTCTTGGGACTGGACAACTTCTACCGATGGTTTGTGTTGGGATTATCCCATATTGCATGGGCCCTCAGCCAGGTGACCAAGGGTAGTGGCAGGGCAAAGTTCTTGTGGGGGAAGGAACAACAATGAACATTCGATGATCTGAAGCATCGCTTGTGCTCAACTCTAGTACTCTCCTTACCCGATCTGCAACAATTGTTCAATATTGAGACTGATGCATCTGACTATGTTGTAGGCACAGTTCTCACTCAACATGACCATCCAGTGGCATACCATAGTGAGACACTCTCACATACTGTCTGAAAATACCCCACCTATGAAAAGGAAATGTATTCCATTGTACAATCATGTCTTCAATGGAAACATTACATTATGGCAAAGGATATGATCATCCACACTAATCACAAGCCTATATAGTTCATAGAGACATAGGGGAAATTGAAGAACGACCGCCATCAGAACTGGTCCACCTACCTTCAACAATTCCATCTCAACATCAAGTATAAGACATGGATCTCAAATTGTGTCACTAACTGCCTCATTCGACCTCCCGTGGCTGCACTCACCACTGTGCTCCATTCCTGTGGACATGAGGCATCTGAGTGGCCCCAACTTTATCATCAAGATTCAAACTTCGCCACCACCTATCATCTCTTGGGTACAGGCATGACTGTCACTTATTTTCACATTCAGGATGGACTATTATGCGATCTAGGCCATCTCTGTGTTCCTACAAGTGAGCGTGAAAAGATGATATGGGAAGCCCACTACAGTCAGATGGCATAACTTTTTGGCATGGAGAAAACTGTGGTCGTTCTTAAGAAACATTTTTATTAGCCAAAACTTCGACTGGACGTCAGCAAGTATATCAGATCTTGCACTGCCTATGTCATTGCCAAGGCAACCATCAATAAGTAAGGCTTATACACCCCTCTTCCTACTGACGAGAAGCCTTGGGAATCCATCTCAATGAATTATTTTAACGTCAGAAGTCACTCCTGGATTGCAACAGGAGCAGAGCCCGATGCCCATCATTTTTATGTGTCACATTTTATAAAAGGGGTGATCGATGGAGGATGAACTTGGGACAATATAGCTTAAATTAGAACTCTGGACTAGGCTATGCATCAATATGTGAGGTCTTAATTCAACTTCAAACGGTATGTTGAGTTTAGGGTGAGTAGGAGGAAGAATCCTGTGAGAAAGCATAAAGGTCTGTTGTGAGCATCAATCTTCCAACAACCTGACGAGGAAGAAAATGAACGCAGGAACTTCTTGCATTCGAATCACAAAAACATTAAAAGAAATCACAACAACATTACCATAAAACATTTATATAATACTGTCATAATGCCTCATATGACTCAGTCAATATGAAATCTTTCAACATTAGACGGAAACCAAATGAGATAAGTAAGTTGATTGTCATTAAACCAGAAGTATCACATATCTATACATAACCAAGGAAACCAATGCTTCCTTAAAAATTTACAATAGGGAGCTCAACTCTACCAACGATGGATACAAAAATGGAAAAAATGCCTACAAATACTCAGACTAGCTCGGATTTCTGAGACAAGATCATGTCAAGAGATCAATGCCTAACGCTGAGTAGACTACCCATGTGGTCTTGTGATGGACGCGATCTTCTGTCAGAAAGGGATGACAATTTTTTCCCCATGGATTGTCCTCTTCTAGCCTTCCATTCATGGTGGAGGTGATTTTCAACTGCCACCAACTACCTCATTAACTGATTCTCGAGCTCTGGAAAGGCTCTGGTCATCTCTGCTCCTGGACAATGTGGAAGCTTCTCCTTGGCTACTATTTCTTTGTTGTACTACTGCAAAGAGGCCCACTCTGGAGGATGTGGAAGGGATCTGACGAGGAGGGTGAAGGTTCCAACACTGTGAAGGTGAGACAAGGTGGGCGCGCTCAAGTGGAAGTGATGCTGAGGTAGAGGAAAGCAAGTGGTGGAAAGTGTGCTTAGGCGGAGAGAGACACGTGGAAGGAGGTGACAGGTGGGAGCGAGGAAAGGGGGGATGATATGGGTGGTAAAATAGTGGAGGTAAGTGGTTTGGAAGAGGTCAGGGATGATGCAAGGAGGAGGTGCCATGATAGTAGAGGGGAATAAACTGAAAACCGCCTCATTTCAGACCCCCCCTCGTTAAAGGTAGAATGAAAAGGGGGGTTTAGAATCAAACCTTAGCCGTCGATCAAGGCGCTTGGATTCTGGCCGTCCAGATCCAAGAACATTTTAATCGAAAAAGCGCGCTACCTCTAGCTCTAGCTCGCTTGACGTGACTTGGCACTAAGACCATGGGCCTAACCCCCGAGACTTTAACCTTTCGCATTTCGGGGTTTTGGAGTGCAATGGACGAGATACCCCCTATCATCAAAATCCCGATAGTCGAAACTGCGACAGTGTTTAATCGTGTGCCACATGTCCCTGCTGGATTGGATGACTGAGATCTCCTCTTTGATCGATGGTCCTGATCTTCTTATCGTGAATCGGGACTTCACAATATTTGCTTGGTAGCTCTCCTTCAAGATCCCGAATGTCGAAACCATGATGACGCTTAATCTTTCGCCACCTGTCTCTTAGATGGATGGATCTGATCCCGTCGATGCTTTCACTTTGTCTCTCCCGAAAGGTGCTATTTCCAGCCGAGTGACCGGGCGCTAGGACCGTGGGCCCAACCTTCTGGGGGCTTTTTATTTTCATGCTTCGGGGCTTCAAATAACAAGGCAAAACCTTGTCCTCCCAACTCGCGATCCTCGAAACGTCGACAAGCTGCCACTGCGCTAAATCTCGGGTAACTTGATGGCCCCAAACACTCGATGACCATTGATCCCTGCACTGATGCCAAATCCTAGCCGTTGAAAACAAAAATGCCAGCCTGCAAGCATTTTAAGCCCGAAACAATATTTTCTGAGCTTATGCTTCGGCGCCCATGGCTGTGGCCTTTAAATAAAATGCATTTGATGGGTTTTTACACCCCATTTCTCGCATTTTTCACCACGGGCTCTAAACTAGAGAGAAAACACCCCATAACAAGAATTGGTGTTAACATTAGGCTCCATGGGAGACGACATGCCCCCTGTGGGATGCTGAGAACTCTTTTGCAGCTTCAGTGCCTTGCTGCTGGGATATGGAGTCCCTTATTGAAACCTAAAACAAAAACAAGAAAAACAATATTTACAAAAACAGAGGAGCCATCTAAGGCTCAAACAAAACATTTATTCAAAAAATGCCCATTCACTGGGCCATTAAAAACTTCTCCGCCCCCCAAATCCTGCAACCTATAAGTATTGTTTGAAAATACTTCAGAGATTTTGAAGGGCCCAATCCAGAGGGCTTCAAACTTATTGTGTTTGCCTTTTTCCTGCCTGGGCACATCCCACTTAAGAACCAGATCTCCCAGCTCGAATTCTTCCTTTTTGACCTTCCTATAAAAGGCCTGCTTAATCTTCTGTTGATGACTGTGAGCTCTATTTATTACCTATTCTCTGGCCTGCTGCACTTCCACCAGTTGATGAATTATTTTGACCATATGATCTATCTCTCCTTCATAATCTTGAAAGATTTTTTCCACAAGTAGAGCCAGTTGAGTCGTAAATACAACTTTTGTCCCATAAACAAGTTGAAAAGGGGAAGTGCCCAGGGACTTCTTTGTTGTTACTCGATCAACCCACAGAGAAAATTTGAGCTTTGAATCCCAGGCTTTCTTATTGTCTTCCAACAATATTTTAATGAGCTTGATTATAATTTTATTGGAAGACTCTGCCAATCCATTTCCTTGAGGATAATAGGGAGTGGAATGAATCAATGAAATCTCAAACAGCTCACAGAACCTAACTAGAGGCTCAGACCTGAAAGACACAGCATTATCAGTGACAATTCTGCTGGGGCAGCCAAACCTTGCTATGATATCCTCCAGGAAGATGATGATAACTTTGTGTGAGGCACTCCTGATGGGGATAACTTCTATACATTTAGTGAAATAATCTATTGCAGTTAAGATACACCTGTGTTTTCCACTGGAGGGGTAGTGAATTTCTCCGATAAAGTCCACCCCCCACTATTGAAAGGGTCCTGAGGCTATTACGGGATTTAGAATTAAATATTTGAGCTACTGATTTCCTGAGAACTTTTGGCATTTGATGCAAGCTCTGACCTCTCTGCAGACATCAGTGAATAAGGTGGGCCAGTAGTACCCAGCCCTGAGAATTTTTTGGGCAGTGGTCTTCCAGAAGTGGTGTCCCCCACATAGGCTACTATGGAAATCAAACATGAGTCTTTAGGCCTCATGTGGGTTCATACATCTCAGAAGCACCCCCAAAGGGTATTTCCAATATAAAATCCGGTCAATAAGGCAATACTTGATTGCCTTGAGCTTTAGAGCTCATGCCTTGTTTTTTCCCATTCCATCAGCGGGCTTTAATTCTAGCAAAAAATATATAAGGTATTTATATCAGGTGCATTATGCTAATGACAAGCTGTCCTGAGTATCTTTGTTGGACAACTCAGCTTGTTGAATATCTGAGAAAACATTGATGAAATTAACCCCCAAGGCCTTACAATTGGATTCAGCTAACAACTTGTCTAAACCCTGCCCTTTAACCAGCTTGGTGGGATTTATCTCTAGGTCAAACTCAAGGATCTTGGCAATCCATTTACCCCTTCTCCCATCTATGTTAGGTTGTATAAGAATGTCCTTCACATAAGCTGAAGGAACGTATGCAGTGAAATTTGAGTGAAAGACATAGACTCTGAAATATTTGAGAGCTTTCACTAGGGAATAGGCCTGCTTCTCCATAATGTCATATATGATCTCAGCATCCCTCAGTGCTCTGCTGAAAAAGGAAATGGGCTGCTCTAGCCCTGCATCATTCTTCTGTAGTAGGACATCAACCACTGTTTCAAAAGAGGCAAAATAAAAAATTAAGAAATCCTTTGAGTAATCAGGACTGATAAGCACATGTGCTTTGGTCAGTGCTTTTTTTATTTGGTCAAAAGATTTCCTAGGTTCGGTAGTCCATTTTACTTTATTCCCCTTTCTAAGCGTAACTCTGATGTGTTTCACCAATTCAACAAAATTTGAGACAAACCTTCTCAGAAAGTTAATCTTTCCCAAGATCTGGCAAGTGACAGGGTCTGAATAGCCTCTACCCGACTGGGATCAATTCTCACTCCCTCTGCTGATACTATATGGCCTAACAGCTTCCCCTCCTTCATAGCAAACAAAGATTTCTTGGGGTTTAAGGAGAGACCAAATCTCCTGCATTTCAAGAAAACCTTTTTCAAGTGACAACAGTGTTCTTTATCATATCTGGAGAAGACTGTGATGTCATCCAGATAAATAAAAAAATTATCCTTTTCCCCAATGAAGGCTATGTCCATGGATCGTTGAAAAGTTTCCCCTGCATTCATCAATCCAAAGGGAATTTTGGCATACATGAATGTGCCCCAAGGAGTGGTAAACGTTGTTTTTTCTCTGTCCTCGGGAAAAACAAAGATTTGATTGTAGCCAGAGTAGCCATCAATCATTGAAATCCCGGATGCTCCTATTACCCTTTGAAGTGTGTGCTCCATTTTGGGAAAAGCGTAATTATCTTTCTTTGAGCTCTTATTTAGGTTCCCGAAATCAACACAGAGTCTGATCTCACCATTTTTCTTCCTTACTGGAACTAAGTTGGCCACCCACTCTGAATATCTCAAAGGAACAATGATCTGGGCATCCAATATCTTCTTCACCTCTTTCTCCATAATAGGCAGCATCATGAGATTGATCTGTCTTAGTTTCTACCTAAATGGATTTCCTTTTTATTTGAGTGGGATCTTGTGCTCAATGGTAGAGTTGTCGTATGTCTTCAGGTCTTTATAGGTCCATGCAAATATATCAGTAAATTCCCTCAGTAGCTTGGTATACTCGGCCCTCTACTCTTTTGACAGGCTGTTGGACAGCTTGATAAATTTTGGTTCTTCCTCTGTGCCAATGTTGCGCTTAGTTACATCGGCCTTCTCATTTGAGACCTTACTCTTTATTGCCACATCATTCCCATCAAACAATCTTTCTAAAGGAACTAGTCTCTTTGGAATGTGATTGCTAGGCAACTAAACAATATGGTGATTCACAATTTTGTTTGAAAAAATCTCAACGTGAAGGTCACCTTTGGGATCAAGATCCTAATCAATGTGCAATGAAAATAATTCATCGACAGACTCAAGAAATTTTATGATTTTCATATCATCCTCGAATACCTTCCAATGCTTGATATTGTCCGGTACAGAGGGCCTATATCTTATCTCAACCTCATGTTTGATCTTAGGAGGAAAAGGGATCTTAAAATGGCTAGCTAAAACAACTAGGGAATCGGCCAAAGTATTTTCCTCTCTTGGAATAAATGAAATGTTGAATGCTGAGAAAAAAATGTCAAGTAGGTCCCATACCTCATTTGTGTAACTTCTGAGTCGAGGATGCTTAGCCTGATAAGCATTTATGATCTGCTGAACTATCAACTCTGCATCTTCGAACACTACTACCTCTTCAATTCCCATTTCTTTTACAGCTCTCAAACCTAACACAAGGGCTTCATATTTTGCCACATTATTGGTGGTATCAAACTCTAGCTTGTATGACAGGGATATGGTTTCTTGACAAGGTGACACCAAAACCACTACGGCACCAACACCTTCACTAGAAGAGGCTCCATCGAAGAACAATTTCCACACAAAGGTAGCTGGAGGAGGTATTTGATTACAAGAAATGGGTTGCTTTCTGATTTCAAGAGGGACTTCAGGAGTATAAGTGAGCTGTAATAAACTAGACCCCAGATAAGTGTCAAGTGCAAAGATAGGGTGATTGGTGGGGTCTACTTCATCACTAACAATATATGCCAGCTAAGCCTCTCTATACAATCTTATGTGTTCCCCTCCAAAGACTGGAATTGTGGCATATGTGAAGTCCATCTGTAATGTCCCTCCAAGATTTTTAATCCAAGATCTTGACAACAACATGCCAAACTCGGGAGGGACATCAGCTACCACAATGTCCATGACCACACTCTTCATGGGAAGCTGAAACAATGATACTTCCAGGTCTTTGATGACTCCAATACATTGCACCCTCCTTGAATCAAAAGAGTACAAATCATGATAGTCCTTTGTTACTTCTAGTCCGAATTCTTCCATGATTGTTTTGGGCATGAGGTTATGGGAAGCCCCTGAATCCATAAGGCAGTTGTGAAGTACCTTATCATGTATATTCAGGGAGGTGTAGAAGGGAGGAGATGAATCATCTCTGTCTTCTACCATGGGGTCTAGGATGATTGTTGGCTTTTCATCTTGGAGGTTTACTAAGTCTGTGGAAAGCTGAGGTGGTTTAGATAGTAGTAGTTTGGAGAGGGACCTCTTGAAATCTTCATTTTTAACTAGTTCCAAGAGGGGTACAGAAATTATGATTTTTTGAATTTCATGCTCAAAACTAAAGGAAGGAGGCCTAGGATATTCTCTTACCTCAGGGACAGGGTATTTGGTTGTTGGAGAAATATTCTGAGTGATACTTTCCTTGGTAGTGCACGTTGTAGGCTTAGCATGCCTTTCTGCTATGAGAGGTTGATCAAGGATATCAACCTTCCCTTCATTCTTCTTCGACCTAAGGTTGTATCTATTAGGACTATTGTCTTTGGCCTTATCCCCCTTACCCAATTCACTGATTTGAATGCTCATGATAAATTCTTCATATGCAGATTGAGTTAAATGGGGAAAAGGGGAGGTGTCTCCAAAACAATGGATTTCAGGGCCAAGCTCATCTATCTCCTCTCCTTCTTGACCAACCAGGTTATTTTGGAGAGGGGTTTGTATCCTCTAATCATCTCTATCCCTGTTCCTCTGTTCCCTTGGAATAATCCGAGGAACGTTGTTGTTTGGCCTCCTGAAGCCTCTGTTATCAGTATTTTGGGGATTTCTATATATGGTCTTACCTTCTAATTCCCAACTCTCCATCCTAGTCGAAAGTGATTGCAACACCTTAGTTACTTCGTCCTTCTGAGGGGGAAGGGCAGAGGAATTGGATGTGGAGGCTTCAGATTTTCTCCTGGGTATGTCTCTATCAGCTTCATTTCTGAGTCAGTCAACAGCCAATATATTTGATTCAACTTCTACAGCTGCATCCTACATGTGGGCCAGGGAAGTGGCTCGTCTCTCCCTTAACAAAAGGCATAAATCAGGGTCAAAAGAACTGGCATAAGTAATTTTGGATGAATCTTCTGAGGGCTTTATCTCAGCAGGGATCCTATTGTACATCTTATTAAACCTCTTGGAGAAATCAGAGATCGACTCTCCTTCCTTTATCTTTAGGGATCCAAACTCTGTCATGTAATACATGAAGTCTTTCTTATCTCCCCACTGTCTCAAGAAGGTATCATCCAAAGCCTCTATCCCATCAACAGACCCAGGAGGTAAGTCCCTAAACCATTTCCTAGCCTCCCCTTCATGACTATGAACAAAAATCCTCATCCATACGTCTGCATGCATGATTACAAGATCATCTGTAAAAGTATAAAAGTCTTTGAGGTGTTCTTTTGCAGTTATGTTTCCTTCAACTATAAACTTGGGCAACTACTTAAGGTAGCCATTTGCTGGAAGAGCATTGAGGGGCTGAGGCAACACAAGGGGGGCATAACTAGAAGCTATTATGGCCTCCATTTTGGTCATGGGGGGATTTTCTCCTGCCATGGGGGTATTTGGTGGAGGAGAACTAGGAGGGGAAGGATTTTGAACAGGGGAGACTGGAACTGAGCTTGCAGGTGGAAAGGGACACAGTGGAGGATTTAGAGAGAAGGCTACGGGGCTTGAGACAACAGATTCTTCTCTCTCTGTAGTAGCAATAACATTAATAGGAGGAGAGGTGGTAAAGATGGGAGTAGGAAAACCTCCTAAGTTCCTAGGTCTAGACCAGGCTGCAACTTTGGGAGAAAAAGGAGTGACAAGGATCTCTCCCTCCAATCCCAGACTGGGAGGGGAAAAACCAGTAGGAACACTCTCGAAATTCAGGAAACAGGAAACTTCAGTAAAAGGTCTGTTAGGAAGTTGAGAAGAAGAAAATGGAGTTTCTACAGAAGGAGATGGAAAATTACCTGGTTCAACAATGGAAGTTTCTCCTTCAAAGGCCTTTCCTTTTCTGATAATATCCCCTGGATCAGCTTTAGGCGTAGCTAGAGGAAGCTGTGGATGGGACCACGTGTGTCTACCTCTGCAAGACACAAATCAAACAATAGGTTTGCCACAGTGGAGTCTCCAGGTGCATAGTAGCAATCTCGTAGGGCTCTCATGCCTGATGCACCTTCAGAATCAGAGGCTCAATGTCGTTCAATCCCAGGGAAAATTTTCAACTTTGGTCCCTGGCAACGGTGCCAAAAATGTTAGCATCAAAAGTCACTCCTGGATTGCAACAGGAGCAGAGCCTGATGCCCATCAGTTTTATATGTTACGATTTTATAAAAGGGGTGATCAATGGAGGATGAACTCGAGACAATATATCTTAACTTAGAACTCTAGAATAGCTTAAATAAGTTATATTTTGATAGTGGAATGTGTAGTTCTCTGAAATACCTTTCCAACGGGCTCTCACATGCCTAAAACAGAGGTCGTATGCAAAAGTTATGACCCCAAGAAGTTGAGATACCAACTTACCCATAGGGGCCCACATGACTTTTGGTGTTTCACCTTATAAGGTTAGGTTTTTGGATGTCTCAGGTTTTGGAATTCATGAGTAATATAAAAAAATGCCTATGGAGCCTCATTGGAATCATTCTGCTCAGATGGATGCGCGTAGCAGCCACATCTCTTCTCAGAGATAGCTACCACCATTCGAGCAAGTGTTTCAGTTTTGCAGTTTTACAGTTTCGACCTATTTCATTGATTTAATAGAAGATATTGTTCACTGGATATCTGTGTTATTCTTCATATCTCTGTGTTTATTATACTCAGTTTGTAATCAATTCGTTCTGCTCCTAAATTCAGATCAAGAATACAAACTCAAAATAACTACACTATGGGATCCTATGAATACAATTTAGTTCATCAATGAGAAATCTGAGTTGTTCTAAATCTGAGTTGTTCTAGTATGTTTCTTAGACATGATGTAATATGCACATTTTTTGTGGTGAATTTCATCACCCAAATTTAGTGAATTCTTAGTTTTGTAGTGTGCAATATCATACAAGTGTAAGAAGGATGCCTAATTTAAAAATAAAAAAATGCAATCACTAAAATTCATTCTCCCAATACATATAATATTTGTGAAAAATAACACAACAAACATGTTCAACAATAAAAACTATTTGGAAGGTTTGATTAGTCTATCTAAAAGCAAAGGAACTAAATAGATACTAAAATCAAAATCAAAATCTTGTATAGTTATAAAACTACTTGCTAAATTTTTGATATTGAAACAAATACTAACAAAATGTTAAGAAATGGAAAAATGAAATATATTTGTTGATAATAAATGGCTTAAACCACTTTTGGAAACCTTACCACCAAACTCTTATGTGTCAATATCTCATAGAAGAATATCTAACATAGTTTTCACTTAATAATATAGGTCATCTTTAAACGCTAGTATTTTCCCTTGATTAAGCTTAGTAGATTAATCCAATAATTGAAACGTGCAACTATTGTAACTATTTTACGATTGGAAAAGAAAGGTATGCTTCATAATCTCCTCTTTGTAGCAAAACACACATAAGGGACATGTGAATTTTTGGATTGAAAGAAGCAATGTTCATTGCATAGCCTATTATCGATGTGATGTATCATGTGCATTATAAATACATGTAAACTTTATAAGTTAAAGTGATAAAAATAAAAAGTGAGTGATGTAAAAAATAAAATAAAAATATGCATTGGATCATTAATCGCTATGATGCATGTGTGTGTAGTGTTGAAGTTACTTCACACACACCTAGGATTTTGTTTTCCTAAGGTTTTTCCTATGTTTATTAGTCATTACTTAGTCTCCTATATTTTAGGAAGAATAGTCTCTTCAGTTTTCACTTCAGTTTGATCAGTTGAGTGGAGTTTAAATGCTACATTGGGATTATCACCATGTAGCATTGGGATCATCACCAGACTAGTGCATTACCCATGTTTCCCTGATCTCCTCCTCACTTCACTCGGTTTCAGTCAGTTAATTGAAGAATGATAGACTAGTTCACTCAACTAGGTGGCAGTTCATTCCCATAACTGCTTGAGAGACTAGACTAGGTGGCAGTTCATTCCTATAACTGCCCGAGAGACTAGACTAGGTGGCAGTTTACTCCTGTAATTGTTGGTGTGTGTCCAAATCACTCTAGACCACCACTATGGTGCATTAGCTTCTCCTCCAATGCGCATTGGTTGAGTAATACAATGTATATCATGTGTAAATTATCGCTCATTCATTTGGTTAATGAGAATTCTTCCATTTTTTCTCTCCTGCTTCTCTTTTCTCCTATTTTCTCTGCAACTGTGTATGTCAATTCCCAGCTAGATCTATTCTTTGTAGGTTCAACACATTTACATGGTATCATAGTTGTGGACTGCTACGAAAAATACACACCAATGAATTCCTTGAAAAAGTAGTGCACCCATGGCCTCTTTTTATAACATAACTTTGAGGCATTATTCAACCAGCTTTTAGTGTGAACAAGGGGCCATTCAGGGCACCCTTAGATCTTTGACCAACCACCCAGCCAGATTCAGCCGAGATTTGGATGTCAAATCGACTTGGAAGTTGAACCAGAAGTGGGTGGGAGGCCGACCAACGTCATAAATGTGTCATTTTGAGGTGTGTGTTTCTTTTAACATCCACAGTCACACATCGTGCACATATGCACTTTTCCTGTGTTTCATGATGGTGCATGTGCACGCACTCCTTGTATAGTGATAACGCATCTTGATTTTATAGCTGGTTTGTATAGTTTTGGACCTTTTGGAAATGCATTTTTGGTAATTTTGGTCCATGGGTGAACTAATAGCTGTTTGGAGATGCTAGATTCCTGTAACCATGTGTGGATGAGATTTCAGTGATAATAGATGCCCCCTAATGGATGAGGTTAGGAGCATACGTATAGTCGAAATTCATCAATGTTTCTTCTACTGAGAGTACCATTGTAAGAAACAACAAGAATGAGAGTATAAAGAGCGACCCATTGGAGGGAGAGGGGAACCTGGAGGACCCAAACCTTTCACAAGGTGTAAGAAAAATAAAACTGTGTACAAGCGTGGTGGGCATGCCCCATGCTCGTGTCATATAACTCAAAAAAGGTGTAATACAATAATTGAAGCTGTGTGTTGGTGAAGATGACTGCAGCACCCTCGAGGGTGGGCTGATAATAGCAGAGGACAATTCTGATGGGGAACAAACTCTAACAAAGAGGTGATGACACCTATAAGAAGTGTTGATGAATCGCAGGCATTGATGGCCTAACAATCTTCAGAGGTCTTCGACAAATATAAAAAACAACTGCAATAGTCACAAAGTAAGACCCACTGCAACATGAGACAGTGTTGAAGTTGAATTTCATGGGGGTCAACGACAACAGAGAGTAATGATGGTTCTCTCTATGTCGTCCGAGACTCCTCATTGTGAAGGTAATGAGAGTCAAGATACTATCGCCCGTCTAGAAATTGTGTTGATGTTGACAGAAAGGGAGACGCGACTCCAAGAAGCGGAGGGCTTCATGAAATCCACTGGAGAATATCAAGAACTTATGAGTAACATGGATGATGTCAGGAAGTGGTGAGATGAGAGACTGCCCTTGGTTGGGGATAAAGGGGGGGTGGCAGCAACCATGAAACTGGACCTAGCATCAGGGGGGCGACTAGGCGGGGGTTAGATGGTGCCAGAGGTGTGACAAAGTCAACAAAATCAAAGATCAAGGGTACAAAGATCATGAGATACTTGGGGTTTATGGACAATGTCAATAGGAGTAGAAGATAATGGATTCCCCAACCAAGAGCGACATGGGTTGCGTTTGCCAAAAGAATAAGGTCACCAAAGGTGATGATAAAAATCTATGTAAATGCTGGAAACAAAGGATTTGTACAATTGCCAAATGAATAAAGAATAATTTGGGATGAGTGTACAGATACAGAAATGGGTGCCCCAATGCAATATGGCTTGGCCTGTGAAAGCGCAAGTTGCGTGGAGAACGGGTGTAGGGTGGGGGCCCCATAGGTGGGTTTCTGTATGAGGGAAATGAATGGAGGGCAATCTGCAGATGGAAAAACTGACTGTGGATGAAATGGATGGTTAATGATACTACGGAGGTGTAGTCAAAATAGAACCATGATGATATAACCTGGGAGTCCATTGGGAAAGCTAGAAAAAATGAGGAGAAGGAGTATGTGGTTGATTCTCGAAAATGCGTAAGACTATCGGGACTCCCATCCCTAGGGGGTGAAAGTAGCATGAGTGTGAAAGTGCCAAGGGGGACTATGAATGGGACAACTCATGTGGGGAAGAGTGCTATCGGGTGATAGTACTAAATTGCAGTAGACACGTTAGTACTGCAGAGCCGGATATGAGGATCCTACGGGTGAATGTCGGAGGGTGTGACTGGAAGATGCAATTGGTATTAAGATGCAATGACTACATGCCAGTGTCAATCATATACCTGAAGGGGTTTGTGTTGAATTGTGATGACCAAGTACCTGCACACATTAAAACCGAATACCCAACATGAACAATATATGAAGATAAAGAATGTATAACAGTTATTTGATAATTTTGAACATGAGCATGCATACCTGAGTGTGTCATGGAAAGATGCTCTGCCAGGGAAAAGTGAAAATGATCACCCGATGAAAATGACTGTGTAAGTGGCCGAAAATGGTTTGGAAAAAAGATCTTATGGGCTCATGTACCAAAAAACAAATGAAAGTGGGAAAAAGGGCTTAGATATGGATGGTGGGCCCATAATGCCATCCCAGTTGTACCGACACTATGGTTGATTGGGCGGTAGTTTGTTGGGAGGACATGGACCTCCCCTTTGCTCAATGACTGATGAAGAAATATAATGAATTACATTCACGGGAGCATTGGTGTGGAGTGTCAGAGGAAGCTTAGGCAGATATGTGTGGCATTCCGTGGCTAATGTGTGGTAGACATATGGGATAGAAGGGAAATGATGAGTGTAATGCCCATATTCTGTGCATATGGCATAGGTGAAATTGGTTTGTAGATTTTGTTTGCATGTGGTTGATGACTCCATCGTAGCGGGGGATGTACTTGGTGGAGTGTCATGCAAAAGGGGTGCTTGAGGAAGCTGGATAAAACTGCATAGTGTAGGAAGAGAATGACATTTGTGAGTGGGGTGTCCTTTTCTTTCACATAAGGCGCAAGGGAGTTGAACTTGGGGAGGTAGTGGAGCGATGGGCTCGTTCTTCTTTCGTCTGCCCCCAGCCATAGCAGTGGTGCTGGCAATTGGGGGTGAGGGAGGCGTGGCTGGAGTTAGTATTGGGATCTGCATCGGGATTCCCTCTGTTTGAGGAGGAAGGGATGGTTGAGGAACCATCTTGGGTGGATGTAGATACCATACGGGGATGGCGAGTACCATGTTTGAAAGGGTAAGCGTTGTGGCTACCTGGAATGCTTCGACTCCAGGTGAGGGGTAGAAAAATAGAATTTGGGTAATGGCCTGGGGGACTGTCTCCGAAACCGGGATTTTCCTCTGGAGGGGTGTTACACATGATTTTGGTCACTCTGGTGATGTCTCTACAAGTGACGTATTCAGGCTCCCACAAGGACTTTTTGCCTGAGAAAAGTGACTGATGTCTCCTTCCAAAAACACATTTTTAAGATGAGTTTGCAGGCTGCCTATATTACAGGGTGCGAAAATCCTTCATTCTTGCAGGCAACCCAAACTTAGGGTGTGAATTGTTCGCAATCTGCTCTATAGGTAGGGTGCAAACCTGTTTCAAAGCTTACAAAAGTTATAGAAGGGAATCTTCTAGAAAATGAGTTGGCATTCACATGGTTGGAATCCTACTGACTTCTCAGATTTAGTGGGATCATCCTCATCCATTTAACCATCTCTCCTTCTCCTATATATTGAAAGGTTTCTCATGGAAAAGGTTAA
>SNQJ01S0102612.1:77524-89613 GCA_010110895.2 Picea sitchensis
GTAGATCTGGGTGCGATCATCTTGACCGTTGATATATGAGCGGTGCATAAATGTGGGCGCGAAAAGCATATTTGCCCAGAGGACTTAGGATAAGTGCATATCGAGGGCTTTTCCCAAGCTTTCACATGTTTATATCACAAAGGGGTTACACAACCAACTTTTTAAGCATCCAAGACATGGTCCAACATTGATCATCGAACTGGTTTTATTTAAATCAAGCAAACTACCCTATGTTCTAACCTAATTTCCTATGACAATTAGCCCAGATTAAACTGTTGGGCTAACAACTTACTCTACCCTGGGGCTATCTGACCAAGATTAGGTAGTCTGGCCAGATTTATTCACTAATTATCCTAGATCACTTGGCCAAGATTAAATAGTTTATCCAAGCTTATTCATTATTTCTATCAACATCAATTTAAAATAACTTGGCCATGCTTGAAAGGTATGGACCAAGTCACTATTATTGCATGGGGCTTTAATTGAAATTCTTTTATGCCCTCTTTTTTTTCTTTTTTCTTTACTTTTTCTTTTTTCTTTTCTCAAATTATTTGCAGAATGAAAAATCATTTGACAAACAAAAACACTAAAGAGAAAACATTCCAGTCACTAGTTGATCCTATAAATTATAGGGTTATAACAGCGGCTCCACCTGGGGATGGTAGTCTCCTTGTGAAGTGCCAAGAATCATGATTCCTGATGTTCTAAAACTTTCTCCATAGTCACCTTTGTTGCTTGATTGGTTTTATTTCGAAAAATTGGAAGACAATGGTCAGTGGCTTAGGGCCTTCTCTCCGGGCTTCAACCATCTAACCAAAGTTATTCACTCAGAAACTTGCAAGCAAAATGAAAATGGTTTGTACAATGGAATGTGTGACTTCAGGTCCCTACTGAGGCGGTTAATAATTCTTTAGCATTCTGCCATTTACAGGTCCTCCTGGAAGATCTGTCCCATCAATGTTGTTGAGCAAGAAGGCGTTATTCCCTCTGAAAGCTTGAATCATGTATGGTCCCTACCATAGACTATCGAATTTTCCATGCTTTCCCTTGTCTTCATTTCGGGAATCCCATCTCAGCACAAAATCTCCTAGCTTGAAATCATCTTCCTTGGTTCTTTTGTCAAAAATATTCTTAATGCTTTCTTGGACTACCTGAGTCTTGTTGTATACTTCTTCCTTGGATTGCTGCAAATGGATCATCTGGTTGATCCTTCTTTGGGAGTCGTTTGGCTCGGCTTGCATGTCTTGCAGCAATTTCATGACAGGAACTCCTAAGGAAGTGGGAAAGACTGCTTCTGTGCCATAGACCATCTGATATGGTGACATACCAATCGACCTTTTGGTGGTCAGTCTGTCAGCCCATAGTGTGAAAACGAACTTGTTATGCCACGACTTTTTGTTTTCTTGCAAAGTTTTCTTGATAATGTTTACCAGGGTTTTATTTGATGATTCCGCCAGCCCATTTCCCTGAGGGTAGTAAGATGTGGAATGTCCCAAACCAATATGATACTGGTTGTAGAAATCTATGAGTTTCTTAGATCAAAAATCAACTGCATTATCAGTTATAATCTTTCTAGGACATCCAAAACGAGACAAGATGTTATTTTCAAGAAATTTAATAATGACAGAATTAGTAGCTTGCCTGCTTGGTACTACTTCGATCCATTTTGTAAAATAATTCGTGGCAGTAAGAAGCCACCTGTGATGGCTTGAAGAAGGAGGATGTATTTCTACGATGAAGTCTAATCCCCATTGCTGGAAAGGGGCCTCAACGGATATTGGTTTTAGGGGTAGAGGAAGAAGTTTCCTTTTTCCTTCGAACAGCTGACATTGATGACACGAAGTCACTTTATGATGCACATTAGTGAATAGAGTTGGCCAATAGAATCCAGCTCTGAGGATTTTGTTGGCTGTGGTCTTCCAACTCAGATGGCCACCACAGTCTCCTGCATGAAAACCCTGCAGTACTCTGTCAGCTTCATCCTTCAATAAACAATTTAACAAAATACCTCCAGTATCTTTCCAATACAGATTGCCTTCTAGAATGAAAAATTTTAATGCTTTCAATTTCAAAAACCTAGCTTTAGTTTTGGTCAGACCAGGGGGATCTTGTAAATTATGCAAAACAAATATCAGGTCTACGTACCATGGAGAGTTGAGAAATTCCTCTCTCACGCTTGGAGTCACCTGCTCACCTTGTTCATTTACTGCAGCGAAGAAATTAATGTCAAGAGCATGGAAATTTGATTCATCCATTAACTTTGCTAGACCTTGACCTTTAATCAGTTTAGTAGGCTTAATCTCTATGTCATATTCTAAAATGATAGCAATCCATTTTCCTCTTCGGTCGTCCAGATTGTCCTGGGTTTAAATGTCTTTCACTACCACATTTGGAACATATGCAATGGTGTGGGAATGGAGAATGTATACTCTAAAATCTTTTATGGCTTTCACCAAGGAAAAAGCTTGTTTCTCCATTATTTTATAATTCAAAGAAACATCTCTTAAAGCTTTACTGAAAAAGGCTATGGGTTGTTCATACCCTTTGTTGTTTTTCTGTAGTAATACTACTGCAATGGTATGTTCAGAGGCGAAAGAAAAAAGATAGAAATCTTTGGTGAAGTTAGGAATGATCAAGACTGGGGCCTGCGTGAGTGCACGTTTGACTTATTCAAAAGATTGCGTGGACTCAGTGTCCCATTTTATTTTTGTGTCCTTTTTTAACATGTTTGTATGTTCCTGAGAAGCTCAGCCAGGTTGGGTATGAATCTTCATAGAAAGTTTATTTTTCCGATAAAAGATTGTAACTCTTTGATGTTTCTTGGGTGTTTTTATTTATGAATGGCCTCGATTCTATTGGGGTCGATTTTAAGTCCATCCTTAGAGATTATATGCCCTAGTAGTTTACCTTCCTCTAATCCGAAAAGGCTCTTTTTAGGATTTAAAGAAATCCCAAATTTCTTGCATTTATCAAAAACTCGTCTGAGATGTCTTAAGTGCTCATCATCAGATTGGGAAAACACAGTTACGTCATCCAGATAGATGACAATAAATTTTCCAAGTTTCTCCACAAAAGCGATGTCCATCGCTCTCTAGAAAGTGGCCCCAGTGTTCATCAACCCAAAAGACATTTTCACATACATGAAAGTTCCCCATGGTGTTGTGAAAGCAGTTTTCTCTTGGTCATCTGGGTGAACGAGGACCTGATTATAACCCGAGAACCCATCCAGTAAAGAGATTTGACTGGATCTGACTACCCTTTGTAATATGTGGTCCATTTTTGGAAATGGGTAATTGTCCTTCAGAGAGACCTTATTTAGATTTCGAAAATCGATGCAAACCCTGATTTCTCCGTATTTATTTTGTGTTGGGACGAAATTTGAAACCCATTTGGAAAACCGTAAAGGGACTATGATTTTAGCATTGTACATTTTTTTGGTTTCTTTTTCTATCAGTGGAAGTAGCTTGGGATTGATTCTCCTAAGTTTCAGTCTGAAAGGTTTTTGATCTTCTTTTATTGGAATCCTATGTTGTATGATGTTGGTGTCATAAGCTTTCAAGTCCTCGTAACCCCAGGAAAAAACATCTGAATGTTCCTTGAAAAGCTCAATGTATTTGATTTTCTGCTCAGGGGATAATGATTTGGAAAGTTTCACCATCTTGGGTTTCTCTTCTATCCCTATATTACAATCTTCTACTTCTTGACCACTGGCTTCAATTTTCGGTTTTTTGGCTACATCATTAAAATCAAATAAGTCCTATAAAGGAACTAAACCCCTAGGTAAAACATTACTTTTCAAATGCAAAACATCAGCTTCTATCTCATCATCACCTAACTCTTCTGAATCTATCTTATTTACACTATCATCTCCAAAATCAGTTCTTTTTACATTTTCATCTTCATTTTCTAAGTCTATGTTTGTACACTCGAAATCATTTTTACATTGTAGAAAATCTTCAATTTGATCATCATTACCAAAAACCTGCCAGTATTTGATATTGTCTGGAACAATTGGTCTGCACTTCACCTCCACCATGTATGGGCGAGTGGAACGAAAATGTATCTTGCATGTGGCTGCTGACGTAGCTAACCCATCTGCCAAAATATTCTTTCCCCTAGGCATCACCTGNTCCAGCATGTATGGGCGAGTGGGACGAAAAGAAATCTTGCATGTGGCTGTTGATGTAGCTAACTCGTCTGCCAAAATATTCTGTCCCCTAGGCATCACCTACAAATCAACTTCAGTGAAACATTTAAGGGGGTCCAGAACAACATTCCTATAAGCTCTAAGACGGGGGTGTTTTGTTGCATACTCACCTTTAATTTTCTTGATTATTAACTCCGAATCACCTCTTATCATAATTTGTTTGGCACCAACCTTCTTTAGAAGTTTCAGACCCAGCATCAAAGCTTCGTACTCAGCTATGTTGTTAGTGCATTGAAAATTCAATTTGTAAGAATGGTTTTCCGAATACCCGGATCTATGATTGTGAAACCAAACTCCTGCTCTAGCTCCTTCTTTGCTTACAACTCCATCAAAGTCCATGCTCCAGAAATCCGCTAGCAATTCTTCAGTTATCACAATTTTCTTTCTTTCCGCCTCAACGATTTCGTGGCCTTCGTCCAGACCAGATGTATCTTCTTCCAACTGAGTGGTTTGTTCTCTCGTGTCACCATCATTATATAAGATAAAAGAATCCAGGTTAGAATGTGCAGAGTACAGAGGATATTTATGTGGTTTTTCTTGGCTACTAACCATCTATTTCATTAATGTTTCTCTGTATAGCCTTCTTTGTTGCCCAAAAACTGGGACAGTGGCATATGACATGTCCAACTGCAAAGTACCTTTCAACTTGGCCCCCCAAGACCATGATAGAAACATGCCATATTTCGGGGGAATGTCCGCAACCACAACATCCATGACCATGCTTTTTGTGGGAATCTGAACCAGGGTGATACACAGATCCTTGATCAAACCAATACATCTAGCTTTACTGGATTCAAAAGAGTGTAAGTCCTTGTAAGGTCTTCTAACCTCAAGTCCCAGTTTTTCCATCACGGCTTTAGGCATCAAATTATGGGAAGCACCCGAATCTAACATAGCATTATGCAAAATCAGGTCATGTATATTAAGGCTGATGTAAAAAGGAGTGACATCACCATTGTCGGTCTGACCATCCACTTCAGGTCCGAACAGGAGTTTAGGTTGATCATCTATAAGGTTCACAGTATCTGAGTGATTCACTGATCCAACAGTTAATGCCTTCATACCTATATCAGGTTCAATGGTCAGCACTTTAATCACCTGTGAACGGTAAGCGTCTTTTCTCAACAACTTGGAAAGGGGAATGGGAATTTTTACTTTGGCTAATTCCCCTTCAAGGCTGAAAGGTGTAGGTGATCTGCTTTGGCTCAACAATTCTGATTTGTCCACCACAATCTTCTGGCTAGAAGTATTTGGTGGGTTAATTGATGAAACCTCGAACTGCGATGATATTTTCAGAATAGTAAGGTTTCTTTTTGCTGGAACTTCAGCATTACCCTTCTTAGGGCTCTTCTCGGCAGAAATCTCAGAGGCCTTTTGGGTTTCGACTATCTTCTTCGTTTCGGTCACCATTTTTGGATAACTTCCATCTGTCTTTTTACTTCGCAGATTGTACTACTGGTGTACCTCCAAAATAGCATTTTCAAATGCCCGTTGTTCGACGTCTTCAGCTTCTTCACTTACCTTTGTTTGATTGAGGAGAAAAAGTTCTTGCTCTTCCTAGGTAAGGAAAATAGCTTCGTTATCGTGAATACCCATGAGGTTTATGTGAGTATCCTCCAGTTATTCAATTACTTCCTCTCCTTCATCAGCATAATTTTCTTATAGGGGAGGTCTGATCTGTTGATTAGGACCTCTTTGTCCCCTTTGATTCCTAGGATCTCTCTGCCTTATTTGAGGAGGGTTTCTTCTGAAGTTAGGATTCTGAATTTAAGGAGCTGGTGGGTTTTCTCTAGGAGGGTTTCTTTTAGAAACAGTAAGTCTCTCCATCATTCTTTCCATTTCTCTGGCCAAGGAATCCAATTTGGAATCGAAAGTTGATGTGGAAGGTTCCTCTTTGATTGTGACTCTCCTCTCTATCCTATGTCGTGCCCTTTTTGCCAACAGGTTGGCCTCCACACTTATTGCGCTTTTCTGCATGTCCTCCAAGGTGGTGGAGTTTCTTTCCCTTAATTGATATGACATATCGGCGTCAAAACCATCAGGGAATTTTATCAATGCCAAACCTTGTGGAGGTTTAATATCGACTGGAATTGCATTGTACAAGTTATTGAAACAGGTGCAGTAATCTTGCATTGTCTCACCTTGATTTCTTCTGATGTTTTTGTATTCTGACAAGATTTGGAGAGGGTTTTTCTTTACCTCCCATCTATCTAGAAAAATTCTTTGGAATGCGACAAGGTTGAGAACTGAGGCAGCACGTAAACATTTATACCATTTCTTAACGTCATCTATCAAACTTTGCACAAACAATATCATTTGAACGTCAGCCTCATCTACTTCCTGCAGGTCAAAATAATCATTCATTTTATCAACATGTTGTTGGGCGCTCAAGGGTCCTGTTCCATTGAACTGTGGAAGTCTCGTTTGATAGTCTTGGGGCATAGCATGAAGGGGTGCATCCAACACCAAGGGAGCATATATGGCTACCATGATAGGCGGAGGAGGCGGGATGACAACCTGGATGATAGGTGGGGTGGTGATAAAAGACGAGGATGAGGAGGGGCTAGCTGGCACAGAGTGAGTGGTTTGAGGTTTAGCAGTGAGAGATAGAACTTTAGAAGTCTGGGGCTGCAAGATGGTTGGGTCTAGGAGAGTTTCAGCCACAAATCTATCAAATTTTGTTCTGAACAGGCTTTGTTCGAAAAGGATGTCAAAGTCGAGATCCTGAAGGGCAACAAGCTCCTCTGGAAGAGAAGGGGACTTCTGAAGGGGATTATGTCTTACCGAACCTTCAACAATGGTCTTTTTCTTGAGTAACTGTTCTGGATTATCAGTTGCTATCGTAGGTTTTGGGTCTGGGTGAGATCGAGTATAAGCTCTTTTGGGAGCCAGATTTCTTTTTGATTTATATATATATACTTTTTAGTTTTATGAGCCTGAAAATAATATGTGCTAGTTTTTAACAACCTCTAAAGATTACTTCTTTCTCAGATTTGCAATATTTCAGAAGAAACTATTCTTCTAGGGAAAAGAAGACGTGAGGTTAAAATTTGTTCAGTTCTTTACCCAGTGGAATCCTCACTATGTTAACGCTCTGTAAATTTCCTAGAGGTTGTCGGAAAAGAACAAATCTATGGGAGGTAACTTTATCCAACCACTTCGAAGCTGGGATCTAGCCCTACCAGCTTCAGAGAGGGATCTCTCTGTAAGATTTAGATATGTTTCAAATTTCAAAATATTAGGCTAGGTAAATAAAATATGTATGTTTCGTTTGTTGTAGTTTTTGTTGGGTTGGCTGAGAGAGATTTACACATCCATTGGGCTATGGGGCCTGTATCATGAAAAAAAAATCTAAACCAGAAAACAAAGAAACCTTTCACAGGGTGAGATAATATAATCACTGGATTCTTTTAGCAGCATAAATGAGGAATAACAGAAAAGGTGAGAATGTCATTTACAACAAAGAAGCAATTAAGAATTTCCTTATCGTAAAATCAGAAGATGAAACACTAAAATCTTTTAAAGTCAAAAACAGGGTATACAAAGATAAATCCTGCTACGTTCGTTACTTTCAAAAGATTAGACTTAGAAAACAGTGTGATAACTAAGCGAGAATAACATTAAACATAGAAAAGGAAAACATCACCAATGAGTACATGCAAGAATCCTGTGAAAATGCCTCTTTGTATTAATGGAAGATCTCTTGAAAAATATTACAATCTGGTAGCTCTCAGGGCGTAAAGACCAACCCTCAATACTTCAAAAAGTGAAGTATTTATAACCCAAAATTACAAACAATCCTGTCATTAAATACCAGGACGTGGTAAATCTATTTTTAGCCTAACTAACTTAACAAATTACAAAAATCTAGGAAGTTGTTTGATGATGTGTCGAAACTGCATGTTGTTTTCTGGGTGAACCGTTGGTGAGGCCTTTGCACGACCTCATCTAACTGGATAGCTGACTGGGCTGGGACAGCTCATCGACTACTCGATCAGGTCACAAAGCTCTTCCCATCGAAGATGACTAGGAACGCTGACTTTGAGTAACCTTCGGTAGACTTTATCCATTTCTGTGTACTTGGAAAAAGTAGGCTTGCTGATGAAGATGTATCGGATCTCATGCTGTATGTTGATGTCCAACTGAAGTGCATCTAGGAATTCCTTTCCAATGATGCTGTTTTGAATTCCTGAAAACTTTGAACTATCCTTAGCCACATCGGCTAGTCTCTTTTTGTAATCTCCGAGTGTCATCAGTTTGTCATTTATCACCTTCAAACCAAGAAGACCTTTCTTCTATAGAGCCTCGATCTTGCTAAAAAACCTTTGTACCACTAGGTCCATAGCCTGAACCTTTTCTTCTAGTTGTAGCATTAGTCCTCTCTTGGTCAAGACTCTCTTGACCTTAAGGATGGTCTCCGTTCTATCCTCAATTCTCAGCTCTTCCAGCTCCTCTCTGGTTTTAGAATTCAGGAATTTGATGATTTCGTTAGCCTGTGTGGGCATCTCTCCCAATTCTGATATGATCTTCTCGATAGCTTGTTTACTTCTCTAAACCAATTCATTTTGCTCAAACATAATCTGTATCATTGGACATATTTCGTTCATAGACTTTGTGACGTCTGTCCAGACAGTTTCTTTGACTTCGGCCAATGTTTTGCCTGCCACTGTTTGCTTCCGAAGCTGCTGCAACTCTTGTTTGAGCTGGTATGACACTTGTTTTTCCTTGGAGTAGCTTCTTTGGTAAGAAGATTTGAGTTCCTGAAGGTTCTCAATCTCCTTTTTTAGCCTGTTGATCTATGTCTCCTACAGATTCATCTCTTCCATAGATTTAGCCAATTCAACCGTCTTTTCCAGAGATGTTAGTGGATTTGCCGAAGGAACTTCTGCAAGTGACACTGTGCTCACTCCTGAGAGTGGAACTACACTCAGTGGAATGACTTCCATGGGCTTTGATTGTTCTTTTTCTTTCACTAGATTCTCCATCTCAGCTTCCATTTCCTTCAATTGTGCATTTTGCTCCATGATCAACTTGAGCATCTCATCTTTTTATCCTTCTGTCTCTACTATTTCCTTTGCCTATGAATCTACTGTTGGTGTCAGCTTCAATTGTTTCCTCAAAGATGCTATGTCTGCATTTTTCTTCTTGATCATCTCCTCGACTGCTTTCACATTCGAGGGATGATACCCAATCTTGAGGACCAGTTCTTCCAACGTCTTGATCCTGTTATCCTTGAAAAAGGATGATATTTTCTCCAACTTCAACTGTGTCTGGACATTGTTCAGAGACACTTGTAACCTAGAGGCAATAGTGGAAGCATGTGCCAGCGTGGAGAAAACCATTTCTCCCGTCTGCCTGTGCAGATCCATCTGATCAGCTGGATGCACGTCCTTAGTCTGGAATTCAAAAGTGGCCCTTTTGTAATCAGTGATTACCTTTGGGTATGGTACCTGTGCTTGGAGGAATTCCATGTGCATTTTTCCCTTATCAGTGTCGAATGCTGATAGCAGCCTGTGTTGTGCAGTCAACGTCTGCTTTCAGAATTGGGCATATGTGCTGCTAGTCAGAGTCTGATTCTTTTTCTTGATCAGATCGTATTTCTCAAAAATACTCAGCTTCGATTCTGTCTTGCCTGGCTGGTTGATTGGTGGAGTAGCCATAGGCTTCTTTGGTGATACTGTGGTTATGATCTGCTTGCCTCTTTTACTGAGGAGGGACCGATCAACCTCTATCACTGTAGTGGATGGAATCTCCTTTTCCCCAGCTGGGTCAGGAGCTGGACTGGCTTTTGGCCTCTTGGTATGCAGTCGAAATTATTTTGATGATACTTCCATGACAGGAGGTGACAGATCTTGCTTAGGCCTTTCCTCCTTTGGAGCCTATGGTGTGGTTGTTTGTGATACAGTGACCGGGAGATCCTGTTGTTCTGTTTCAACTAGAGTATTTGGTTCCCATCTTGTCTGGTTTGCAAATTTTTCTACCTCAGGCCTAGATACGTGGACATACGAGATATTCGTGTTTTTTATCCTCATCTCTAAAATAATCCCACACGGATCATAGTGCCATGTGAAACTCACAAAGAATTTCATTTCCTTTAGCAGCCTATCTGCTTCCTCCCTAGTGCCTCGACTATTGTAGATGAAAGACCCAATATACCCTTTGATTCCGAGCTATTGCTTCTTCTTTAAAGACACAAAATGAATATCATTCGATTTTATCATCTACCTTATGTATTCCAGGGAAAAAATTCTGACAGGTAAGTATTTGGGTAGTTTATATGGGGCCAACTCGCACCCGTAAACTCTGATCTCAGTGTGATTTTGGTACAGGTACCAATCACTAGTCTTTGTATGATCCAAGAGATGTAGGATCCTCTGAAATTCATCATTAATCCTGGGTTTCGATCTGCCACTGAGCATACTCACAACTGGGTGGTAGAACTGATCGATGAACTTCTTGAAACTGAATTCCGTGGAGTTATGTCTAAGCAAGGAAGTCCATGTGGTTACTGCCTGGGGTTTGCCATCTCCATCCATCTTCTGCATAGAAAAAGCAAATTTGTTTGCTTGGAAGAAAACAAACAGGTATGCCAGTATTGAAGAATACCAGAACATGCCTTTTGTGGCGAAATTGATGAATTGCTCATGAATGTTGTTCACCAGGAACGTGCTAAAGTCGAACTGTGTAGTGGGCTTCTAATCAGTGGAGAAAATAGACAAAAATCCCACAATGGGTTCATCTACCCACTGATCTGAAAAATAACCAAGCAAGGCACATAGCGACGTGATAACCTGGTTTCCTCTTGTTGAGAACATGGAGGAAGGATAAGGGGGGTTTGTAGTGGGGAGCTGAGTGGATTGTGGAAGGAAAAGCTCAAAAAATTGAGCTCTTTGAGGAAAAGATAGCTTCTGGTATAATTCTGTGATGATCTCGAGGTTAAAAGGCGAGGCGGAGTCAACTCAGGATATTTGCATCATTTGGTCGATGGTTTCTGGCGTGATGAGGAAAAGAACCTCCCCAGACGAGGATATGATGGCTCTTTTCTCAGGGATATAGTGGGCTTGGCACTTGAGGGCGAACTCTAGGAAGTGGTGAATCTGAGGGAAGAGATACAATGGTAGGTTGGACTCCCAGAGTCCAATTTCGTCACTCTGGTCCAGGAAGACTTCTTTAAGCCATGATTGTAGGTCTACGAAGTCGAAATCACACTTTGTGTCTGTGATTAAGTAATCTTTGTCGGCCAGAGGAATCATGTCGAGGTCAACAGGAGGCGGGAGAAAAGTGTTCTCTTCACCTTCTGTTCGTTTTGACTTTGGCGCCATTGCTGTAACAATACCTGCAAATAAAACAACGTTAGCGGGGATGACTGTAGATGGGGGCGACTGACTGTAACGGAGAAGAAAACAGGGTAAATTCTCTAGTGCGATGAGTGGGTAAATGGTGAAGGAATGAAGAGTGAGGGTAATTTTGTGTAAACGGGTATCCGTTGGGTGCAGGGGACAGGTCAACTGATTAACGGGTAAGTTATCCAGTAATAAATGGCCAATGGGTCATTTAGAATGTGAGATGGCAGGTGACAATGACCGAGGAATACAGATGAGTAACATGGTGGTTATCGATTGGGGGAAAAGACCATGGTGAAAGGACTTGCCACGGGTGAACGAGGGAAGAAGACTGACGGAGTTACGGTATGTGACTCTTATGGAAAGGTGGATAATGATTTCACAAGGTGACGTGGTATGTCAAGCAGTGAGAGGCAGTGGGATTCAGGACCAGTAGATTCATGCCACATATAGATAGGGGCCCGCCAGAGTAAAAATCCATTCCAGAGCCCCCCCCGCCCCACCATTAAAAGTAGATCGGTCGGGGGGGTCTGAAAAGT
>SNQJ01S0102612.1:90063-101203 GCA_010110895.2 Picea sitchensis
GTCCAGAATCCAATACAGACCGTAGATCTAAGAGCCGAAACTTGGGCCATCCATATGCGCGCAAACATTATCTACGATTCCGGACCCCCCCCCACCGTTAAAGGTAGAACGGTTGGGGGGGGTCCGGAAAGAGTTGTCCATCGTAGATCTGGGCACGATCATCTAGACCATTGATATATGAGCAGTGCATAAATGTGGGTGCGAAAATCATATGCACCCAAAGGACTTAGGATAAGTGCATACCGAGGGTTTTTCCCAAGCTTTCACATGTTTATATCACCAAGGGGTTAGACAACCAACTTTTTAAAGATCCAAGACATGGTACAACATTGATCATCTAGTTGGTTTTATTTAAATCAAGCAAACTACCCTATGTTCTAACCTAATTTCCTATGACAATTAGCCCAGATTAAAATGTTGGGCTAATAACTTACGGTACCCTGGGGCTATCTGACCAAGATTAGGCAGTCTAGCTAGATTTATTCACTAACTATCCTAGATCACTTGGCTAAGATTAAATGGTTTAGCTAAGCTTATTCACTATTCCTATCAACATCAATTTAAAATAACTTGGCCATGCTTGAAAGGTATGGACCAAGTCACTGTTATTGCATGGGGCTTTAATTGAAATTCTTTTATGCCCTCTTTTTTTTCTTTTTTCTTTTCTTTTTCTTTTTTCTTTTTTCTTTTCTCAAATTATTTGCAGAATGAAAAATCATTTGACAAACAAAAACACTAAAGAGAAAACATTCCAGTCACCAGTTGATCCTATAAATTATAGGGTTATAACAGAGTGGATAGTCTTGTCAAGAAAAGGATGGGGCGTTTCAGAATCCCGTTGGAAGAAACTTACTTCAACCTCCATGATTTCGGGATAAACCTATGTGAGTGATTGATGAACTGTGTGTGTGAACAAGTGAAAGTGTGCAAATTTTTAATAATTTAGGTGTCACCTTGCTGCATGTGGACTTTGCTTGGTCCTTACAAGTGTTGATTACCTAAGTTACTATGTGTCATTGGTATAGCCTTGTGGAATTTTAAAGTCCCTAGGAAACTAGAATGTGGACATGTGGGTCCTTACTATTCCTTTAACTCCCTATTGTGATTTAATATAAAAAATATTTGAAACTATCCTAGATTCATGCACATGTGGGCATGTATGGGCCCGTTACAAAACCTTTAAACTTCTCTAGTGAGTTAATCTAAGAAAGTAAATTTCAACACTATCCTATCTTTGTAGCATGTGGGCATGTATGGGCCCTTACAAGTTTAAGGTGTGTCTGAAAAATAAATTAAGAGGAGTCCCAAGGGGGTGTTGTCCTCTCCTAAATATTTTTTCTTTCTTAAGGGAGATGAAATTTTCCCTCAACCTCTTTTTGATTCTCAAGATCGATTTGGAGCACGAGAGAAGAGCATACTCAATGATTGATATCCAATTTCTGGTCCCAATGCAAGTTTTATATGTGATTAAAAATCATTCCAACTTATACTCTTAGTCAAAGCAAGCCATCCATGTGGAAAAATGAAAGAAAAAGAGGAAATAATGATTTTAACCTCCAAAGTGCCCATGTTTTGACTAATCCCTTTATTTTAACCTTCAAACATGCCTTCTCTTGAGGAATTTATCAAATCTATGACACAAGAGCAGACCAAGCTCATCAACATGGGAAAAATCAAAGGCCCAAAGGTGCATGAACTTACTGTGCAATATGGAAGCGGTTATCAATATCAGAAATATAAAGATAAATACAAAAGGAAATCACATGCAAATTCGAAGAAGGAAGGGTACTTAAAACCCTTCAACGATGCCTCCAGATCCAAAAGTGGAAAGGGAAGAAAAGGGGAGAAATGCACATACTGCCATAAGGGATTCCATCAAGAATCTACATGTATTCAGAAATAGATAGATCTAATGACCCAAATACTTCAGCAAAACAACCTTGGAGATCACATCCCTAAGGGTGCCAAGAAGAAGAAGCCAAAAGATTAGAATCCCAAGAAAGACAATTCTAGCCATGCCTTGATTTCCATCAACTTCTCTCTCAATGCTTCTATCGTAGATTTAGGAGCATCACACCACATGGATGCCAAAAAATAGGTCTATTCTTCATTGAATGCATGCAAAGGTCCTCCTATTTTGATGGGGGACAACTCTCTAGTCCAGGTCACTGGAAAAGGAAGGATTTAAATCATAAATGGAAGCTTCAAGAATGTGATGTATTAGCACTGCCATTTTTCTTTCCATTTAGAGTCGGTTTTGAGTCACGTTGTGACCCATGCATCCAAACATGTGAAGTCAGGTACATAGCATCGTGAAATTGAAGTTAGCAGGTGGACGGTTGGCCCTTGGAAATGGGAAGGGATGTCAGAGTTGGGAAATGTATACGTGGTACGGGTATGTCTTTTCCAGAAAGTCGGGTCTCGTTAAGAAACTAGACCTTACGTACACAGGTTGGTTCAAGTGGTTAATAGAGGTTGTGTTGACAAGTACAACAATTATTATTAGTTCATCATGAAGGCCGAGGGAATGAAAAATCACGATGTTCGTATCATGCATGCCCAGCAAGCCCTATCACCTACATCTTACACGCGAGGATTTTCCATGGAAAACCCACAACACGACTTGGAACATCTTGTCACCATAAATATATTGTCCTCCAGCATGTTTTCTTTTCTTGTTCGATTTGTTATAAATCTTAGATGCTCGACATTCTCTCCAGCCATAGCACCAGGCCTGAAACTCTATTCGTAATTCTCCTTGCTAGTCCAGCTTGTTCAGAATTCCTCCCCTTCTGCGTTTGTTGGATAGAGTACACCTTGGTCACGCCATGGAAACCTCTCAGAGCATAGGGAAAGGCGCGCATAGTGGAAAAACTACAAGATCCAAGCAAGGACTATGATTCATTCTCACTTGTGACAGGCATTCCTAAAGACGTGAAAGGAACTATTCTTTTACTTGCAGAGAAGGCCAGATCAAATTGCAGAACATCTGAAGTAGAGGAATTCGCACAGGAAGGGAAGACAGTAAGAGCCCCCTCCTCCCAACAACAAATTCCTCAGAGGAGGGGCAGGCCAAGAAAGAACAAGGAGATCATGGAAGCTCTAATCATAGAAGAAACACACGTCGGATTGATAAATAAAGGACTACTCAGATGTGCCATCCGTCTAAAACCTATCGGGGGATCGAGCCACGAAGACAAGAATAGAACAAGAAGAGTGGATGTCGTAGAAGAAAATGAGCAAGTTCCATCTCAACAACTGAAGCAAGCAAAGCTGGTTATTGTTGAACTCTATCAAGAAAACATGGAGTTAAGGTGACAGCTAATGACAAAGACCACAAAAGCGTCAGCAGCAGAGGGCCACAGAGGGAACGTGGCATGGTTGAAAAGGAATCTTAGAGAGGCACGTGACATTATTGTACAGCTGTGATAGGTGCAAATATTAGCAGAAGAAAGGCATATGGAGCATCCCAGGTAATGTGAAACAGCCGAAAAGGAAATCCGCATGGCTCTCACTGGTGCATAGAGAAAGAAAGTTTAGCAGACACTGTTTCTTCTTGGCATTTTTTGAGTGATACGCTTCTCTAAAGTACACTACCATTTTGATAACGACCGTGAGAATCAAACAGTTGTTTACTGTGCGCAGTCCACCAGCAAATGAGCACATAACAGAAAGCGAAGCCGTTATTATAGGCAACAAGCTCGTGACATACACCTGTTTGCTAGGACACCTAATCAAAGGGATACAATGACACATCCTTTCTCCACATCAGAAACTGACCGGTGTTCAGACCCACGTGGTGAACCTAAAGATAGTCATAAGTGGACAGGCGTGATTATTACCTATTTTTGGAAAGTACCATGTGAAGAGCCTCTGGTGCTTGTTGCTCGGTTTTCCTAGTTTTAGGGTTAGCAGTTAGAAAGCAGGGTAGCCCAAGCTATGCCCTCGTTTATATATTTCCTCTCTTCTATGTAAGCTAGGTTGGTTGGCAAATTGGGTAGACAAAAGCTATTGTATGAAATTTGAGTTTTTGACCGAAATTTAATGCAAAGGTCTTGTGACTTGATGAAAAGATTCTAGTTGTAATAGTTGGATGTATTGTGCCTCTTTCTTTGCATATGTGTTTCGTGTTATCTTTATTTCATATATTTTACTGTCTATTTCAGAACGAATTTTCGAACCTGTGGATTCACTATACAACGCCCCTTGTTCATGCCACTTAGAAAAAGCATTTTCCTCTAAATCTAACTCTGAATTCACCCACAGCGGTGCTCTTGAGTTACTTCTTGTAATTTCTCCCGCCACACATTTATAGTTTTACACTGAAGACTGTTTCTCGCCTAGCCTTATCCTCTCAAGTCCAGTCACTGAGTCATTTGTCTCTATCATTTCCTCAAATCGACTCCATAGACCAAGTTTTTTTTATTGTGCCAATATAACTAGAACCCATTATGTCAAGGTGTTAAATCTAGACAGTGTTTTTAAAGCCATATCTTGCGTGGAGACCATGCCATTCCTGAGAGAGCCCTCTCTAGATACGAAAGGCTAGTTTTAGGTCTCAAAGTTGGTTGAAAAAGTTACCTTCGTCATTTGTTTCTCAGCCGAACAAATTTACGGAGTGCTAACATTCTGGCATCGTTGTCGAGGATGAAATTGAATAGATTTTCCCTGGGAGAACAACTAAGATTGCAGTTTGACCCCTGAGGGTAACAAAGGGACAAACATTCATACCAGCTGAAACCCTTACCCTGGTGACTCCATTCCAAACAAACCAGTAGCTCCTGTTATCACCAATTATTGTCAAGGGAATAAGAGTATCCAAGTCCATGGCCTACACAAGAAGCGCCCAAAACACAATACTCAGAGACATCTCATTTCGGGCTTCAAATCAAGCGAGCGCGCAAAAATCATTTTTTAGCGGTGAGGATCCATCGACGGGGCAGATCGATGGTCATTGGGTGTTTAGGTCCATGAAGTTGCATGATATTTAGCGCAAGAGATAGCGCCCATATTTCCAAAATGATCGGGTCCGTTCGATCCATTGGGGACAGGTGTTAGCCATTCGACATTTCGGGAGTTGGAATTTCGGGGATTTTGGAGAAAGAGGAACGAGAACTCCCAGTGGGAGAATCCCTGAAGTATCATGGGGTTGGGGCCACAGTCCTAGTGCTAGGTCACGAAAAATTGGGTGTTCGTCCTTCCACCCAACCATAGGCTTATAGGCATTCATTCTTAGCACTCTAGCCACCCCCGTGCCAAGCCATGATATCACCAGGAAATTCTCACAATTTTCGAGGGTTCTCTCTCTATTTCATCTTCTATTCGGGTCCTATTTTTTGCAACTTAGAGCTTTCTCACTCGGTTGTGGCCTCGGTGAGGTTTCTTAGATGCTCTTCGGCATCAAGCTCGTGGCCTTCTATTCGTGATTCACTAGAGAGCTTCACGCCCCTCCCTTGGGAGCTTTCGCAATCGTCTAGTGTGTCTCCCTCTCTTGCTGCCTCCATGTGTATAATTGTCACCTTCTGTTGCACCTCCTTCGTCACCTTGGTGAGCAGAAATCGAGGTTCTTAGCATGCCCAGTTGGGTCTGCTGAGCAAGACAGTTGTAGAGAAAAGAGTTAGAGAAAGAAAAACAAAATTATAACTAAGNCAATGGAGAGGTGGATTGCTCAATGAAATGGTGCCAATGTGTTCTTGTCAAGGATGGAGTCCTTAAAACAATCTAGGCAGCATAACATTACTTTTGAATTCCTTGAGAAAATGAGGTGCATTCATGGCTTTTTATAACATTGCATTGGGTTATTGTGCAACTCCTTTGTAGTGTGAAAAGAGGCCATTTAGGGCATTATTAGGTCTTTGACCAGCCCACCATTCGGATCCAGCCCGGATTTGGAGGTCAAATCGGTTTGGGAGCTGAACCATAAGTGGTTGGGAGGCCGACCACATTCATAAATGTGTCGTTTAGCAGGTGCACGTATTTTTGCGCTAACAGTCGTGCATCGTGCGCCTGTGCGCACTTTATACATCCCTGTTCTGTGCATGTGCACGCGCGCCCAAAGTATGCAAAGCGCTCTTCAATTTTTCACTACTTTGTATAGTTTTTTACCTTTTTTGAATGTTGTGGTATTAATTCAGGTCCATGAATGACTTCATCACTGTTTGATCATGCTGAGTTCTCGTAACCATGTGCTGACAAAATTTCAGTGATAACAGATGCCCCCTGATGGGTGAGGTTAGGAGCAGACATATAGCTGAAATCCATCAATGTTTCTTCTACTGAGAATGTTGTTGTAAGAGAGAGTAATGGTGTGAGTGTCCAGAATGATCCGTTGGAGGGAAAAAGGAACCGGTAGGACCCGACCTTCCATAAGGTGTGTAAAATATAAAACTGTGTACAAACGAGGCGAGCATGCCCCATGCTCGTGTCATGTAACTCTGAAAAAGATGATGAAAGCGTTGGTGTAGACAACTGCAGTGCCCTCGGGGGCGGTTGTGATAAAGACAAAAGACAATTCTGTAAATGATCATACTCTGAATAGTAGGCCGTGATCGCGGTAACAAGAAGCAGCGATTATGTAGGCATTGATAGCCCAGCCAAGTTCAGAGGTCTTCGGTAAATGAGAGAAATAACTGCAATAGTCGCAAAGTAAGAACCACCGTAACACGAGAAAGTGTTGGCGTCGAATGTTATGGGGGCCAATGACAGCAGGGAGAAAATAGTGTTTCACCCTGTGCCGTCCGAGATCTCTCATTGAATGGAGAATGAGAATCAAGATATTGTCGCCCTTTCGGAAAAGTGTGTTGATGTCGACAAAAGGCGAACGCGACTCCCAGAAGAACAGGGCTTCGTGGAATCTACTGAGGTGAGGAAGTGGCAGAGGTACATGGACGCAGTCAAGAAGTTGGAAGACTCAAGACTGCCCTTGGATGGAGGATGTATGAGATAAAAAGTGGCCGCAACCGTGTAACGAAGTCGAGTGTCAGGGGGACGACAAGACCGATGATAAATTGTGCCAGAGGTGGGACAAAGTGAACAAATGCAGAGGGTAGAGGTAAGTGACCTGTGGGGTACTCTGAATATGTGGACGATGCCAGCGAGGGTAGATGATGAGTAATGCTCCAACCAAGGGTGACATGGGTTGCGTTTGGCCAAAAGGAGGGAAGCAGGTCGCCAAAGGTGACGACAAAAAGATAATGAAATAACTGGAAATAAAGGCGTTTGTACAATAAATAATGAATAATTTGGGGAGAAATGTACAAATATAGAAACGGGTGCCCCAGTGTGATATGGGTGGCCCATGGAGGGCAGAATTTGCTTGGAAAACTGATGAAGGGCGGGGGCCCCATTGGTGAGTTTCTGTATGAGGTAGGTGAAATGAAGGTAGGTTCACAGATGGGCAAACTAATTGTGGATGAAATGGAGGGTTCATGATACTGCAGAGGTGCGGGTAAAAAATAGAATCGCAAAGAGAGAAGCTGGGAGTCCGTGTGGGAAAGATATCAAAATGAGGAGAAGGAGTATGTGGTTGATTCACGACATGATGAAATACTATCGGGACTCCCATCCCTAAAGGGTAATGAAGAATAGCATGACTGTCAAAAGTGTCAAAAGGTGCTATGAATGGGACAACTCATGTGGGTAAGAATGCTATCGGGTAACAGTACCGAAGATGCAAAATGGAGGTGTGGGTACTGCAGAGCTGGGAATGGGGATCCTAGAGGTAAACATCAGAGGGTGTGACTGGAAATGAAAGTGCGATACAATGGGAAAGACTACATGCCAGTGCTGAGTATATACCTGAAGGGTTTGTGCCAATGGATGATGAGCAAGTACCTGCACACATGAAAACCAAATACCCAAAGTGAACAATATCTGAAGAGAATCAAAGATATGAGCATGTATTTGATAAATGTGACTATGCACATGCGTACCTGACCATGATAGGAAAAAAAGGCGCCCCGGGGGCTCAGGATAAAAAGCGACCCAGGGACTGTTGTAATGTAGGTGACAGGATGTTGATCCCGTGGCTGGAGACGGATTGAAAAATGGACACCGTGGGCTCCCGGAAAGGTGAGTGGAAGTTTGGCAAAAGGCCTATATATAGCTGTAGGGCCCACATTGCCACCTCATTTGTCCCTGCTGCAATAGTGACTAGACAAGCAGTTTTCAGAGGAGATTGGGAGATTCGGGGAGGACAAGACAGTCGATTAAGGATCTACAAGTGTCAAGTTAGTGGTCTGATCATCCTGCATAGAAATAGGTTTTCAATTTTTGGGCAGGGGGTGTACGGAGGGCCATATAGAGGCTTTTAGGGGGTATGGGCCCCACATGCACGGGCGATCCGGTGATAGGCGCGCATACGTGTGCGTCTGTACACCAGGTATGTGTGCATAGGGGCACAGTTGAGAGAATTTAAGGCGTGCTCGTAGGACACGCCTGTGAGCTGAATAGGCGTGCACATGTGCGCGTCTATGGGTGTGACAGGCGCGCATCTCTACGTGCATGTATGGTGAACAGGCGTGCGTAGGACCGCGCCTATGAAACAAACAGGGGTGCATTGATGCGCACCTATGTAGTGCATAGGCGTGCATGTGTGCGCGCTTGTGTAGTGAATAGGCGCGCACATGTGCACACATGTGCGGTGAACAGGCGCGCATGTGTGCGTGCCTGTGGGTAGCAAAGCCGCACCTATGAGGCAAGGTTGAAGTGTTTAAAAAACAAGTCTTTTTGATGCTGTTGATGGTTGCATGAGCTGATATAGGGCTCTGTGTTGTCTGTAGGTGGTAGTGACGATGCCAGTACGGTGGTGAGAGTGAGACTGGGTCCAGTTGCGAGATGCCATGGCCATTGAGGGGCCCGGTGTGCATGTGACTTTGGCAACCTGTGGGTTGCTAAAGTTCTTTGAGTTCCCATTGATACGGGCACATGAGTATTTGTTACAGTTCCTGATCCAGATGTGGAGTCCGGAGCTGCACTGCTTCCTCGTACGAGGAGAGCAGATCCCCTTCACTGCGGTGGAGGATATCTATTTCTTGACTAGGCTCCCCTTTCGGGGAACGCCCGTACCGGCAGAACCGGTGTTGCCCAGGATGAATTTGCTTGTCGATATTGGCCAGAGATACTGCTCAGGTGGCGACTTTATGTCTGGGACTGTGGTGAGTATAGGGGCGATAGATTCCCTGGCACATCACTATATAGCAGCGATGATTGTGCGGGTATATGGGTCACTGGCGACCCAGCGGATTAGTGGTGGCCAGCTTTTGGTGCTGGAGAGGGTGTTGGCTGGCGAGCGGTTCGCTTGGGGGCTGACGCTTCATGCTAGGATGGTGGCACAGTTGGACCACTGTCGGTCCATGGGTGGAGGAGAGTTTGCTTTCAGGTCCATCCTAGTGGCCTGTTTTTTAGAGAGGGTGTCGATGTTGTGCCCGAGGATTCTACTGGAGATGCCTGGGGTGCGAGAGCCGCGATTGAGGCGGTGGTCTACAGTTTTTCTTCGACACAGTGGTGGCGAAGGTGGCCACTTATTTTCGGCAGAGGTGGCACAGGTATGGCGGCAGATGCCGTAGGTGATACTTTGGTACCCCTATGCTGGGGTGGACTTCCGGGGTGACTCGAACATGGTGCTACCTCCCGGGGAGGTGTTTGACCATCGAGGTATGTTGAGTATTGGTGTGCATGTTTTGGTTTATTTTGTTTTTCGAGATAGTAGTCCATATGTATATGATATAGATGTTGATACTATCTATTGTCCTTTTGCTTGTGCAAATGTGGCACCTCGCGGGCGCGATGTGGAGATGCAGAGAGCGTCGGCTCATCAAGAGTTGGAGAGACGACCGCAGGGAGAGAGACGTCAGCGGGAGGATGTCGTGGGATGACCAGCTGAGCCTGAGAGGGCAGCGAGGAGGCACTGGTTCAATGACCCTGGAGCGGGTCCATCACACGCTCCTCTGGCGGCGGTCGGAGTTGATTTTGATGACATACGTCGTCGTCTAGAGATGGTTTTGCAGGATGTGCCTGAGGGCATGTGGACGCGCATCCAGGACGAGAGTTTCCTGGAGCAGCGTGTGGGGGTATCGCCACCATGGCGGGCCATAGTGCGGCGAGCAGCAGTGCTTGCTGTTATGACGAGTGGACGCCTGCCTCCGGTGCAAGAGGGTTCTGTATGGGGGGGACCACCACCACCTGCGGCAGGTGGTGGTGGGCCACCACCGCCTGAGGGAGGGGCAGGTGGTGGGGCGATAGAGGCACCATGAGTGGTGCATGATGTATATCTTTGTTGTTGTATATAGGCTGGTGAGCCCATTTTTTGTACCGAGGTGCTGCATTGGCCTGCGGATACAGATATTTTTGTATGTAAACATTCGGATAGCCTGATGGGCCTTTATATATATACATGAGTATACATTTTTGAGATCCTGATGTTGTCTACATGTTTTTTGCTAATGTTTTGAGTACGTCCATTCTATATATATGCTGTGACAAGTTTTTGTGATATGTTTATGTATGTGTAGCTTGATGTGATATATGCCAATCTAACACCATGTTAGCTATGTGATCTATTATTTGATTCAATTGTCTTAGAATATGTGTAAATGTAATGGAATCAAAATGTTGAGATAAAATCCTAACCTGCAGGTATTTGCGCAAGAGGCACGGATCGCGTACGCGGTACACATTGTTGAGCTGGAGAACGACTAGTTGAGAATCGAGGAAGACGCTAAGGTGACGAATATGATGATGTTGGGCATCGGCTAGGAGGCCAATGACTGTAGTGTATTCATCTTGGTTGTTGGTTGTTGACCCCAAACATATGCCGCTTGAATGGAGCATTTCATGCGAGGGGGTGTAAAGAGCCCAGGCAGCTGAAGCAAGATTTTGTGTCCAACGGCTGGCGCCGTCGGCGTAACCGATGTGGTAGGCTGATGGAGGAAGCATCTGTCAATAGTACAAATGATAGTTTAGACGTGAGGGAAGGAGAAAAAAGATTAAAAAATCTAGAAACGAAATAACCTAAAGTAGAATGACTACTTTTAAGCATAAAATTTCTTGAGATACAACCCATTGATGGGTTCCTTGAGAGAGAGGCCTTCGGGGGAGGCCAGGATGTATGCGCCTTTGGTGAGGCAATGTTGGATAATGT
>SNQJ01S0102612.1:108107-133164 GCA_010110895.2 Picea sitchensis
GATTGCTCAATGAAATGGTGCCAATGTGTTCTTGTCAAGGATGGAGTCCTTAAAACAATCTAGGCAGCATAACATTACTTTGAATTCCTTGAGAAAATGAGGTGCATTCATGGCTTTTTATAGCATTGCATTGGGTTATTGTGCAACTCCTTTGTAGTGTGAAAAGAGGCCATTTAGGGAATTATTAGGTCTTTGACCAGCCCACCATTCGGATCCGGCCCGGATTTGGAGGTCAAATTGGCTTGGGAGCTGAACCATAAGTGGTTGGGAGGCCGACCACATTCATAAATGCGCTGTTTAGCAGGTGCGTGGCTTTTTGCAATAACAGTCGTGCATCGTGCGCCTATGCACGCTTTATACGTCCATGTTCCGCACATGTGCGCGCGCGCCCAAAGTATGCAAAGCGCTCTTCAATTTTTCACTACTTTGTATAGTTTTTGACCTTTTTTGAATGCTGTGGTATTAATTCAGGTCCATGAATGGCTTCATCACTGTTTGACGATGTTGAGTTCTCGTAACCATGTGTTGACGAAATTTCAGTGATAACACCTTCCTTCTATTAGAAGGAAGCTCAGGTCCGCCTGGTCTGTTAGACCCTTTGGTACTTTAGGATAACTTCCTGCAGCTAGACCATGCTCCCATTCATGGGGGTGGTTGGTAGTTCAACCACTGGTCCTTGCCTCATTAACTGATTTCTCTCCCCTAGTGATATCATGGCCAGTACTTTAAAGGCTTCACCCCCACAGTCAGTTATTGGCAACTCAAACAATAATACATTTACATTTTCCTCATGCATTAGCATGGTAATTCCTATTTTATGATTAATCACAAATTGGGAAAAACAGGGTGTTACAATTCCCTTCCCCTTAAAGGAACATCGTCCTCGGTGTTCTTTCTCAAAACACCTCTCATGCGTTCCTCATTCGGCCACTTCAGAAGTCTTGACCTTTATCCTCGGTCAGATCCTTTTTCAGGATCTGAGTCTTTGTCATCTGCCTTCAATAATTCTTGGACACAAGCATATTAACCACAATTTTGTGCAAAGACATCTTACTATTGTTCAAAATTAAAAAGGAAAATTTCATAATCTTAGCACAATACTTATCTGTGCAGTTTGTGGATCTACATCCACATGGTAGTTTTGTTATCCAAGCTCATCGCTTTCTTTGACATACCCATTGGGTGCATGATTCCAATTCAATGGCTCAAAAGAGCTATCATGGTTTCATCTTCCTTGCGGTCGCTCACCCTCCAGGCCCAGGCTCAGGCATCCCCTTCACTGCTATACAGTCCTTCAGGCGATCCATCTTGCCCTCCCAAGGTTTTCTTGCACAAGAGGAATTTTGGAAACTCTATCGAGTCTTAAAGTCAAGGTGTCCCTCAGAATTTCTCTGCTGAGGCATCCCTCTGGCTTGTGTTACCTCAACACAATGTATGTCCAGAGATCATGACTTATCACGGGGTTCTCACGGCTCAACAGTAGCCATGTTCAGTGTTTTCAGCTGTGACAGCCTTCATCTGTCCTTTCAGGACAAATCTTTTCTTCTCACCTATATCACAGGTACACAAGATTTGTGAGACATCATTATAAATTCTAACTTTCAGAATTCTATTGCAAATCTGTCACCCACAGATTTCCTATTCCACAATTTGTTTTCATATTTGTTCCGCACAGGAATCTAGATTCATAATTATGGGACTTTCCTTCCCATAACATTTTAGCTCAGTAGGAAATCGGTCTTCCTTATGGGCTTACATCATTTCCATATCCAAGACTCCTTCTTCCATTCCTTGCAGTTTGGCTCAGCAGGCAATCGGTCTTCCTTATGGGCTTACAATGCTGCCATATCCAAGACCCCCTTTCTTCCTTCACTTTCAACTTCAATCAACCAAACAATTTGTTAGCTTTTCCATGCATATACATTTTATTGCACCTTTACAACATTGTCACAACAATTTCAGAATTGTACATACTTAACAATTAAATTACTTTCTCAAAAAGGAAATACCATTCCTTGCAGTTTGGCTCAGTAGGCAATCGGTCTTCCTTATGGACTTATAACACTTCCATTTCCAAGACCCTTTCCTCCCTGCAATTTTATTCTTTACATATCCAAACAATTGTTAGTTTTTTGTGTACATTACCTTTTTCAAAAATCAAGTATACTAACAGTGCAGGTCATTTCATCTATTCAAGGATTCAAAGCGAGAGGATACATCATCCCTTACTTATGCATCATTCCATCCTACCAAATTTTCAAAATGTGATTCGGATATCAATTGATTTTAATGAATGAGCCAACATTTGTGGCCACATTCATACCCAATGCACCCTTGCATTGATTTCAAGTTTGTCACACTTTATGACAGGTTCTTGGAAATGGTGTGTTGGAACCTAACCAACCTCTCCACCAAATGGCATATTCGTTTTCATTCATTCTTACAATAGGACCATGCTTCCTACTATAGGCCGATCACGACCCCAAATCGGTATACCAGAACTCAAAGTTTCACATGAGTTCTTTTTAGCACTCCTTGATTGGTCAATGCATTCATGACATATCGGTTCATGAATTCTTCCAAGGGTTACAAACAATGTTTACTACCAGAGGTTCATACCTCCATCATTCAGGTTCTCCTTCCTTCCAAATCCCTTCATACCTTGTGCCACATAGGCACGAATATATTTATACCAGTTCTTAGCTGCTAGCACTCTCTCTTTGATACTATCCCATCAGTGGTGCTCCATGGGGACTTTTAAAGTCCCTTCAATAATCGTTCCACAAGAACCTTCTCATAGTCATCCTTTGATTGAGGTTGCTCATTATTGGCAACTATCTTTCTCGACAATTCCAATCTTATTGCTTTCTACACATGACATACACCATAAGCACATTAGTCATCATGTAAATTAAAATGCAATTACCATAGCATTAATTTAATAAAATATTTTCAAACATGTCTCAACATATATGTATGTACTTCATCACATTGTCCTTAATGTTTTCATGAGTGCAACACAACAGTTCTCAATCATTTTTACAACATTACAACCATCATTACTACAGTCTCAAAACATTTTCGTTCATCAACGTATTAGCTTTCTCATCCCATAGAAAAACACAATACACAACAAGGAAAGAATTGAGGGCTCTCCCCTTCTTCAAATTCTTTCTACATCACCTGGGACTTTTCAGCCCAGTCGAGTTATCTCTAAGGTTTCACTGCCTTTTCTTAATCATGGCCTCAACCAAGCTTAAGCAGTTAAAAGTACTCATTTATTCATTTAATCATACTTAGGGGATTTACTTACCTCTTACCAACTATACTAGTTTCCACAACTACTCTTTTTCTGAGCAGCCTTGGTTAGGCCTCACCCTAACCCTTTTTGGGATACTGCAACATGATTTAATAACAACTCTTTTCTCATAATGAATCATGAACATGTGCATCCTATACACTTCCATTCGGTTATCAGAATGGTCAATATTCGGTTGTTAGTCTTCTATTAATTACATTATTCTTTCAAAATGTAATCCATGATTCTTATATATATATATGGATAGGCCTTGCAGCCCATTGTCCAACCTTCAACAATTATTAGGGTTGTGACTCTGTCCCTCTGACAAGTCCTTACACAGTTCCTCCACCGGGAACTCCTTCGGCATGCAAATTCCTTGTTGCATATCCATCACTATTTGTGATGGCCTCAACCTTGAGTCAGTTTTGGTCTTTTGCTAAATATTCCCCTTAAGGAATATAAACATGCATCTTTATTGTTAAGATCGACCAATTTAGATTCATTCACAATCCTTCTCATGTGATGCTCAAAGGCATAATCATTTGTCTCTTATCATGACAAGAGAGCATATTTTCTCATTTACCCTTTCATCTAATTATATTGGTACTTCCTGAGGAAATGGAATACCTTCCCCTCAGGCTATTATTTGGAACAGAACTTTCATGACTCCCCAGAATGGAGTCAGCTATGCCTCTATAGTATACTTCTACTCTTACATCATACATGTGCATTACTTGCATGTTTAATATCATTCATACCTTACCAGTATTAATATCAAGATTCCTATTATGAAGCTTCACACTGCATTCCACTCATGCATATTCATTATACTAGCTCACACCTTGTCCTCACGTGACCACATGCGGTGACCACGATCCGAACAAAAGGCACTTCGCGTTTCACGATTTTAGGATTCATGTTGCAAGGAACTTTGGTTCCTTGATTCTCTAAATCCGAAAACCCGAAAGACCAAAGATAAGGTTTTCTTGACTCTTTTATTCACATGACCCTTCGCTCGGAACCTAGGGTCAACTCCCAGACATGCGTCGGGATCTTGCATTTCGGCGAATCCGCGGACAACACCCCACCGTTTCCCAAAACTTATGATCCATGAGGGTCTGGAAACCTGGATCCCACGGTCCAGATCTTTGTGGCAATCAACGGTCCTAATCAAATCCTGTCTTTCCACCTTTCAAGATTTTGGCAGAGTCTTCACCCCTTAACTCCCGATTTCGAATCCCTGAAATGTGTATGCGTCAAATCAATGATCCACCGCCTATCTTGATCCAATGGCTCGAGTTGGATGTCAGGATTTCATGACATGTGAGTCCTCAAAACTCTACCCGTTGAATTCTAAACCTCCGACTCCCGAAGATCCAATTACACCAGATCTACGATTTAGGTCATCCGCTAACCAACGACCTTGATTGAATCGACAATTTACCTGGAGCGACTTTGGAAAGTCTACGCTTCTATTTTCCCAATAGACGAAACCTCGAAGCTCTAGATCAATGGCTCTCGTTGATTCCAATCTAATGGATACTATTCCTCTTGAGCTTGTGAGTGATGAGAGGTTATCATCCTTATCCTTTCCGCTGATCTACTAGATCTAACGGTTCACGGAATTTCGGTATTCCTCCCTCCGAGAATTCCACCATCCATTCAGATATTCAATAACTTCCAGCCACAAAATTGGCATCAACTCTTTTGGAATCAACCTCTATGTTCAACCTCCAGAGCTTTCAAACTTTAACACAAGCTTGTCTCTATATGCACTCCATGTGCTCTATATGCACACTCGGCATACGAAATTTCCCGCTATCTCTTCTGAGTGTTTAGGTTACTTACAGGACTAATCTCATAGTCATAACTCATACGGATGTTACCCTCTCTTTATGGGAACAACCAACAAGGGTCACTCTTGGGAATTAGCAACATTCCCGAAGGACTCCTCTTAATCTTGTTTAAACAGATTATCCTTGTTGTCGATCCTAACCATTATAGGTCAGGTAATTTGACCCTACATATTTTCATCAGTCCTCTCAACCGTGAGGAGTTATATGCTCAAGGTTTAGTCTTTTAATAATGCAGTAATTTATAACTTTCTAAGGACCCTACCATCCCTTACCAGATTTCCAAAATCATGAAGTATCTCTTCATTTGGATCTTAATTCGTACCTTACCAGCCATCTCAATTACAAGAGACTCTACCTGCTTTAGTAGGTATCCATCGTCACACTATAACAGAACAACTCAGTTCCTGTTCCCTGTCTGGCTCGTGCAACTTCATAGCACAATTTATTCCACCTTTGTTATTCACACTCAGTTCTTATCAATAATACTGATCAGTGCATTCCTACTCCTATAAGAGTAGTTACCATCTTAATAGAGGGTTAAATAAATTCCCAATTTACAGTTTCATTCTGCAGTCCTTCTTCTTAAAGAGAAAATGCAGATAACAATATTTCTTTACACGGCTCGTACATGAGCCCAACTAGGCCAAGTGTTGTAACCATACTCTGATACCAATTTGTCACACACCCACTATGACATATTAATTTTTTTGCCTCTTCTCAAGGGACAGAATCCCCAAAGTCCTATGGGGGCCTAGTGCAGGCTAGTTCTTCCCTTGTCCACCTCCATGTGATCGTTGGTTATGACCACAGGCCAAACAAACTAGGTGCCTTTTCGCATTTTGCGACTTCACGATACAAGCGAGTCAAGTATTTCGACTCTGCAAACCCGGAAATCCAAAATGGGCTAAGGTACTCGGCTCCACCTTTGTCTCAGTGTCATGTGAACTCTGGCTAGGATGCAAGTCTCAGCGCCTATCTCTTTCGGGGTTTCGCGACTTCGAAATTCCCATTGCAAGTGTTCCTTACCATTTTGGAATGTCGAACCCCAAAACATGATATAGGTCAACGGGGTGTTGACTCCTTCCCTGTGATGAGAACACGCCACCTATCACCTCCAAGTGACCCCGGTTCTAGGATGTACCACTTTTCATCCATGTGGCTCCTACCTCTGGGATGTGTCATCTATCTGCCTGAGCCTTTGACTTTTGGGACTCAAGAGAACAACGAACTGTCGTTCCCTTCCCTTTTCAAACCCCGAATTCCTATTCACTCTAAGCTGACTCGGAGTTTCACATACTGGGATTTCACAACTTGTGAAGATGAGGGTTCATACCCTTGGGTTTCCCGGGTGCTGAAACTCCGAAATCAATTCACACTACACTGCTTCGGGATTTCACATACCGGGATTTCGTGTACCATGATTTCGCAACTTGCGAAGATGAGGGGTTCATACCCTTGGGTTTCCCGGGTGCCGAAACGTCAAAATCAATTCACACTACACTGCTTCAGGATTTCACATACTGAGATTTCACGTACTGGTATTTCGCAACTTCTGAAGATGAGGGGTTCATACCCTTGGGTTTCCCGGGTGTCGAACCACCAAAATCAATTCACACTGCACTGCTTCAGGATTTTACATACTAGAATTTCGTGACTTGCGAACACAAGGGGTCTTGCCCTTGGGTTTCCCGTGTGCCAAAATGCCGACCGACAGCCATGTATCCTCTACAAATGGATAGTCCAGGTAACTCCCATGGATCTTGGGATCTACGGTCTCGATTCCTTTGCTACTTGCGAAGGTTAGAAGGGGTCGAGGCATTAATGCCTACATTCCTTCCTCCAATCTAGCAGTCATGACAGACCTTAGATCCTCCGAAAGGATCTCGTCTGTTCATCTAGCAAACATAAGGGTACTTTCTTTTGGTATTTTCAACTCGCTATCCTTCCTGATCTTCATCAGCTATGAAGGACTTGAGAGGTTTGCGCTCTTTCTCCTAGATTTGACTCTTAGAAGAGTCTTCAGCACAACTACTGCGCTCCTTCATCAAGGGGTTCTAGGGTTCTATTTGTTCACAGAGAGCCTGTGCATATTGGACCTACCTCTCATGAGCTTAACAAACTCCGTCCTCCAAGGGGCTCAGATCGACTAGATGAGTGAACGATCGTACATGAAACTACACCGAAGATCGATGAGCTCACGGTTCGTGGCTCTAGCTTAAGACGCTACAGACTCAAGAATTTATGAGAACAGGTCATGTCCGACCCATATAATTCCTTACTTGCCTAATTATACAACCAAGCAGAGATAGAAGGGATACAATATATCCATTAAGCATTCATTCACATTCCTGAAAGCATGCACAGTATAACCAATTCATACACAGTTACAGCTAAATTACACGGGGTAGGAAATCACTTATCTATTATAGGTTGTCGCCAACCAACTGACCGCGTGTGTTCATCCTTCCACCCGACCATAGGCTCATAGGCATTCATTCTTAGCACTCTGGCCACCCCCATGCCAAGCCATGATATCACCAAGAAATTCTCACAATTCTCGAGGGTTCTCTCTCTGTTTCAGCTTCTGTTCGGGTCCTATTTTCTGCAACTTAGAGCTTTCTCACTCGGTTGTGGCCTCGGCGAGGTTTCTCAGATGCTCTTCGGCATCAAGCTCACGGCCTTCTATTCATGATTCACTGGAGAGCCTTGTGCCCATCCCTTGGGAGCTTCCGACATCATCTAGTGTGTCTCCCTCTCTTGCTGCCTCCGTGTGTATAATTTTCACCTTCCTTCTGTGAGAAGGAAGCTCGGGTCTGCCTAGTCTATCAGACCCTACAGTACTTTAGGATGACTTCCTGTAGCTAAACCATGCTCCCATTCATGGGGGTGGTTGGTAGTTCAACCACCAGTCCTTGCCTCATTAATTGATTTCTTTCCCCTAGTGATATCATGGCCAGTACTTTCAAGGTTTCACCCCAACAATCAGTTATTGGCAACTCAAACAATAATACATTTACATTTTCCTCATGCATTAGCATGGTAATTCCTATTTTATGATTAATCACAAATTGGGGAAAACAAGGTGGTATAGACAGGTTGCAGCTAGTCGACATTTCGGATACTGAGACTTTGAAAGATAGGGGGGTCACTCCTCCACTGCATTAAGAATCGTCGAAGCCCAAAATGAGAAATCCCCCAGGGGTTGGGCCCATGGTCCTAGCGCCTGGTCACAAAGGAAACAGGACCAAGGAAAGGGTGCTAACGTTTATCATGTGGCAAGGTCGGTCCTGAAACACCGAAATCATCCCAATCGTCCAACCAAAGGACATGTGGCACGCATCCGCGGTTTCGCAAATTTGGTCACCGGGAAAAAGGGACGGATGTACATCAGGAATCCCCGGTGCGAGAAGTCCCAAAGTGATCAGTGTCATTAAATCGACGAGCAATCTCAGTCGTCCAATCCTGTAGAGATAGGTGTCATCTAGTCGGCGTTTTAGATACCAGGACTTTGAAGGTCAAGGGGTTGCTCCTCCCTTGCATTTGGATTCACTGAAACGCGAAATGCGAAGGCCCCGAGGGGTTGGGCCCACGGTCATAGCACCCGATCACATCAAGCGGGACCGAAAAGTGGGGGCTAGTTGAGTTTAAGCGCTCGTTGAGCGACAGGAGATCATGGTCGTTCGAAGAAACGAGCATGGTCATCCAATCCTGGGGACAGGTTGCGGCTAGTCGGCATTTCGGGAATCTGATGTTGGGGATTTTGAGAGTAGAAGAATGAGAACTCCCGGTGGGAAAAACCCCGAAATGCTGTGGGGTTTGGGCCATGGTCATGGTCCTTGGTTCATGTGGAAAGTTTGTTGGCAACTTGGGGGCCTTTAGGCAAGGATCCTGGCCATCGATTCTGAGGCCAGATCCGCCGTCATTTTCGATAGAGATATTTCGTGGTTCTAGGCCCCAGGAAATTTGAAGTCAAGGGAGGTGATATCTCCCAGTAGGAAATGTTGAAACAACTTTTGAAGGTTGGAACATGGTCATAGCCCCGGGTCCATTTGAGGATGGAGCCAAAAGAAAAGGAGGCTAGCCTCCGAGCCCTGGGAAGCAAGCGTGTGGTCATCCCCTGTGCTTGAAATCTCGGCCACCCGCCATGGAGGAAGGCAGTTAATGTAAATTTGGGTGGTGGTTGGAACCTCGCCTCACTCTTTAATGTAAGGCATGGAGGTTCTGGAGGGGGTCTGCTCAAGGTTGCCCAGTCATGGAGTTCCCTATGAACCCATGCTGAGTTAAGGCTTCATCTGACAGAGGAAAGCACACGGGATTTGACTGAGAAGACGTCATGCCATGGAAGCTCGAGCTCGCCTCTGCTAGGAGAATTGCTCTGAGTATAGAGACTCAGCTTTTGTATTTAGAAAGGGTGGATGGTTGAGCAGAGCTCCCATTTTTGTAATATGTTTTCACACCAGAGCTATGCATGGTTATCTAATTGATTTGAGACTTTCAGTTAATAGAAGTCATCTTCTTTCCATCTCTGTAAACTCTGTGTTAATACACTCGAAATTGGAGGATCCAGTCGAGGGTTGTGATATTGTAGGATGATGTATGGTTGATCAATGCACCATTTTCACTAGTTTTAATAAGTTTTCCTATGTTATCTTTTCCCTCTCACACTGAAATATCTTGGAATTAGAGGATCCAGTTAAGCTGTTATAGTAGCATTGCGATGCTTGGAATTGGAGGATCTAGTCGAGCTATCACTGTGTTTTTGTAACTGTGTCACATAGGCACATTTTTAGTGTCTTGTTGTTTCTTCCCCAAGCCGCTGGAAGATCTGATGCCCATAGCAGTCTTGTTCATTTTTCTCACTAATTCTTCCCTCTGCTCACCTTTTAAATTAAATCCACTAATTGAAGTTAATGTGGCCCTCACTTCCCTGTACATTTCTTGTCTGGTTCAGTGTTGTAACATCATTTTGGTGCTAATTTTTGTCCATTGACCACCGCCTTTTAAAACCAACATGTGACATTAAAAACTGATGGGTATCGAGCTTACTCCTGCCGCAATCCAGGAGTGACTTCCGGTGAGATCACTCCTTTATTCAATGGTGTCGATCAATTCAATACTTCTCCCACCGGGAGTCCATGATGCACCTCTTCCCCATTCTCCTGGTGACCAAATCGTCGAAAGCGTGGATGTGCGCCACATGTCCTTCAAACTGGATGACCCTGATTGCTTCGACGTTCAACGTTGAAAGGGAACTACCTCCACTCATGGGACCACTTGTTGTGACCTGGCGCTAGGACTGTGGGCCCAACCCCATGGTACTTCAGGGATTCTCCCACCAGGGTTTCTCATTCCTCTTCCTCCAAAATCCCTGAAATGCCAACTCCCGAAATGTCGAATGGCTGATACCTGTCCCCACTGGATTGGACAACCCTGATCATTTAGGCGATATGGGTGCTATCTCTTGCACTAAATATTTCACAAATTCATGGCCCCAAACACCCACTGACCATTGATCTTCCTTGTTTATGGATCCTCACTGCTAAAAAATGATTTTTGCGCGCTCTCTTGATTTGAAGCCCGAAACGATATTTTACTGAGTATTGTGTTTTGGGTGCTTCTTGCGTAGGCCACAGACCTGGATACTCTTATTCCCATGACAAGAATTGGTGATAACATATCCAAGCAACACAATTCGGGAACCCTGGCTCCAAAGACGATTTATACCAGAGCCAATTCTGACCCAAACCCCATAGAACCTATGTATGACCCCGAGAAGATTTTGCGCATGAATAAAGAGCAAGCGTCGAACCCATTCTACTACCTGGATAGAATATTGTCCTTTCCCAAAGACGACACGTAGAGCATTGACGACCTCGATTTTGACAAATTATTCGAGCAAACTTTGTTCAGGTCCAAGTCAGAAACCAGTTTGGACGAGACTTTTTTCGACCCGAAGAAATTCCAAGCCCTGGTATCAAATAATATCCCTCAAAATTTGAATCCTCCTAGGGATATGGCCGCAAAATTTGCTCCCCTCATCCTACCAGCCTAGTTACATGACTTGCCTTAAAATTATAACCAAAGAATCAGACTCTATGAGGTTGAGGGAAATGTTTCTACTCAGAGGCACCTAGACTGGTTTAATGACTTCATCGACCTGGAGGAGGTAGACCATGTAGATGAAAAAATGAATCTTTTTGCATAAATCCTTTTGGGGGACATAAGAAAATGGTTCAAATCCCTCCCTCCCGCAAGCATTTGGGACTTCGCTTCATCAAGACGTCATTCCTAAATAAATGGGGGGATAAGAAAAACCCTTTGCAGCTGCTAACACAATACAATAATATGAAGAAAGCACCGGAAGAGATAGTGCAGGAATTCTCGGATAGTTTTTTGGAGGTCTACAAGTCCATCCCTATGGAAGTAAAGCCCCCTCAGTGTTGCGCAGTTGCGGTACACAGATTCCTTCGGCAGTGAATTTTCTCTGTTGCTAAGAGAAAGAAGATCAACGAGTCTAGATGCTATAATGAGTAACATTGTCGAAGTTGAAGTGAACATGATGGCATCAGGGAAAATAAAACTGAGGTTCAACCGAGGTGACAAGAGACCCTAGGGATATGCATAGTCGTCGACGTCGCTATCCTCAGATGACAAGTTTGACATGATGATCAATACCATGGAGAAGTTGATGGAAAATATGTCCATGGGAAGCAGACCTGCTGCTCGGGAGAAGAACGAACCACAACCCAGAAATCAAATTCTCTAAAGAGGTCATATCCCTCGAATCAAGTAGCGGGATCAAGGTGACTAGCAGACAAGACCTCCTTTCCAGAACAACTATGCAGATGAGGATTTCGACCAAATTTTAGACGACTAGATGCAGAAACAAAGAATTTGCACTGGAAACCAATGATGGAATGATACTCAAAACAGATGATGCACCATCTTGGGAGACAGAAGAGTTCAGGAAAGGTTATTAAAACACCATCATGCAGTTCCAGAAGAAGTACAACCTTCGGAGCAAAGACGTACCTATCGAGCCGCAACAAACGAAATCCATAAAGAAGCCTACAACTGACACACCTTCCATGAGCCGACCAAGACTAGACAGTGTGACCAAGAACACGAGAGAGAAATCCAGGTCAAAGGAGGAGGTCCCCAAGAAATCCCTGGAGATAGGCCAAGAGACAAGCGTAAAAGAGGTAGAAAACACCTATCCCCCTTTCAATTTTGAACACGAAATGGATAAGATCAAAATCTCTGTCTCGTTCAATGAAATTATTAGAAAGGGTGAGTATCGAGAAAAAATCATTAAAATGTTGAAAATGGGAGGGACCCTTGATACTCTGAATATTCAAGATGATCACCCCGCCATCCTTTTTGTTCTGCGTGTTGAAGAGACGAGTGATACTGAAGATTTGCCTCCCTTTTATGTCAGTCTGAAGATCCATGACCTGACCCTACATAACACCATGCTTGATTCTAGCACATCGCACAATATCATGCCGAAGGTGATCATGGATGAACTGGTTTTAGAGGTCACTAGGCCATACAAAGACCATTTCTCCTTTGATTCGAGGAAAGTCAAATGTTTAGGCCTTATCAAAGACCTAGTTGTATCATTGGCTCAAATCCCCGAAAGAACATGGTCATGGATGTGGTCGTCATAGAAATTCCCCCAAAATTCGGCATGCTACTATCAAGATCGTGGGCTGCAAAGTTGAAAGGTACCTTGCAGATGGATATTTCATACGCCACCATCCCTGTTTTTGGCCATGACAGAAGACTATACAGAGAAGTGTTGTTGAAATACATGGTAAGAAGCAAGACGTATCCAAAAAATCATCCTATATATGCCATCGACATCGAGGTGGGTTCTTTTATATTCTACAATGACCTGAGTTTCGAAGAAGAAGAAACGACAACCATCACAACAGCTGAGGAAAAAACCACGTGGGAAACAATAGAGTGCGCCGACCCAAAAGACTGCATGGAAAACAGGGTGTGGAACATGAGTTTTGATGGCGTAGTCAGTAGAGAAGGGGATGAGGCTAGTGTATGGGTGATCCCCCCTGATGCAAGAACAAAGCTACGTTCATACAAGTTCACGTTTGAATGCACTAACAACATGGCCGAGTATGATGCGCTAATCTTGGGCTTGCAAGTTTTGAAAGAATTGGGTGCGCAGAGGATAGCAGTGTGCAGAGATTCCAAGCTAATGATAAATTAGGTAAAGGGTGTGTATCATACCAAACACCCCAGACTAAGAGTGTACAAAAATTTGGATTTGGACCTTCTCAAAGGATTTTCAGAGTATGACCTGGCTGCTATTCCTAGAGAGAAAAATCAGATCGTCAACGCATTGGCCACCTCGGCCTTGGTTTTCAAGATCCCAATTTTTCCAAATAAAAGATATGAAATCGAGATCAAGCATAGTCCAACAGTACCTGACAACATCAAACACTGGCAAGTGTTTGACGATGAAAACAAGTAGAAATATTCCTCCTTATGAGCGACGAGTTCGCTAATACAAACATTGATGAGAATGTTGTGGTGACAAAGATGAGAGCACGGATGCGCGTAGTAATGTTGACCCTTTCTAGAACCAGATCGTGGGAAGGGACATAATACAACTAAAAAATAATATTATTCCAAAGGGGTTGGTGCCGCTGGAAAATATGTTTGACAAAAATGATGTGGCAAAGAACCCCAAGATCACCGCAAGCGAAGAAGACGTGGAATACTGCAACATAGGGACCGAGGAGAACCCGAAGATGGTAAAATTATCAAAGACACTTAGTCCAAAGGTCAAGCAGAAATACATAAAGTTCATGAAAGAATTCTTGAACATCTTCGCATGGAGATATGATGACCTGAAAGTATATGACACGAAAGTGATCCAACATGTTATTCCTCTCAAGGAATATCAAAAACCTTTCAAACAAAAACTGAGGTGGATAAATCCCCTGTTACTACTGCTGATCAAGAAAGAGGTAAAGAAGCTTTTCGACGCTAAAATTGTTGTTTCTTTGAGATTCTCAAAATGGGTAGCCAATTTGGTACCTGTAAGAAAGAAAAGCGACGAGATAAGACTGTGTGTAGACATCCAAAATTTAAATAAAATATCTCTCAAGGACCATTATCCCCTTCCTAAAATGGACTACATCCTGCAAAAAGTGGTGGGGTCCAAGAAGATTTCCATGCTGGACGGTTTCTCAGGGTGTAACCAGATCATGGTCCACCAGGACGACAGAGATAAAACAACATTCACAACTCCATGGGGAGCGTTCATGTATGCCAAGATGTCGTTCGGCCTAATGAACTTTGGAGCCAATTTTCAAAGGGTGGTGGACATCGCGTTTGCTGATGAAAAGGACAAATTCATCGTAATTCATCTGGACGAAATCACAGTGTACTCTACCTCTAACAAAAATCACCTCGAGCACCTGAAGAGAGTTTTTTAGAAGTGCATTAGGGAACATAATTTCCAAGGAAGGCATTAAAATAGACCCCAGCAGGGTTGAAGGGATCCTGAATATCGGCACCCCGCGCAGTAAAAAGGAGGTGCAATCCTTCCTGGGAAAGGTAAAATTTTTTAGGAGATTCATTCCAAATGTCAGAGGCCAAGAAGTCCTTCGAAGATATCAAAGTGGCACTGACTAAAGCTCCTATACTAGCCAACCCAGAATTTACAAAAGATTTCATCCTTTTTTCATTCACCTCAGAACACACTATTGTCGGCGTACTGTTGTAGAAGGATGAGCAGAATTTCGAGAAACCCATAGCCTATTTTATTCGGACGATATGCGACGCCCCACCAAGGTATGACATTATGGAAAAAAAAGCATATTTCTTAGTGAAATCTTTGAAAGAATTCAGGACATACATGTTTCACTCCCATGTCATCGCTTGTGTACCCAACAGTTTGGTAAAGGATATCCTGACTCAACCTGATCTGGAAGGGAGGAGAGGCAAGTGGATAGCAGCCATGTTAGAATACGATCTTGAAATCAAGACTACAAATTTGATCAAAGGTCAGGGTCTCGCAAAGTTAATGGCGTAGTCAGAATGCGACGTTGTAGGAATGAATTTCATCGTTGATTTGTCAGAATGCCCTCAAGAAGAAAAAATTGTGCAGGTGACTCAACATTTAATTGATTCACCATGGTATGCAGACATTATATATGTGTTGGAAAATCTCCAGGCCCCTCCAGGCATGAGTAAGACTAAGGCTATATTCCTCAAGCTTAAATCGGTTAAGTTATGTATCTTGGTCAACTCACTTTACTAGAAAGACCCCAGAGGAATATTGTTGAGTTGTTTGTTGGAGGACGACGCGAAGCGGGCCATACAGGAATTTCACAAAGGTGACTATGGAGGACACCACTATTGGAAGACCACCGCGCACAAAATCCTGAGGGTGGGCTATTATTGGCCGACAATTTTTGCTGACATATATAAAGAGGTCTCCAGCTTCCACGAATGCCATATTTTCGATGGAAGAAGAAAGGTACAGCCCCTACCGCTAAAGATGATCTCAATCAAAGCACCTTTCATGCAGTGGGGTCTAGATTTCATAGAAGAGATAAATTTGCCATCCTCTGCACAACACAAATGGATACTCATGGCCACTGACTATTTTACGAAATGGATAAAGGTGATCCCCACAAAGAAAGTTACCAATGCGGTCATCATGCAATTCCTAGAAACAAACATCTTGTCAAGGTTCGGGTGTCCCGTTAATATCATAATAGATAATGCAGTCACATTCAAGTCTAAGAAGATGGACATGTTTTGTCAAGATTATAACATAACCCTGGGGAATTACATGACATATTATCAACGAAACAGATTAGCAGAATCCTGACTAGGATCATCAAAAGACTCTTGCAAGTCAACAAGAGAGCCTGGCATAAGAAGCTTATCTACGCACTGTGGGTAGATCGATTCACCACTGTTGGCTACAGAAGTCACTCCTGGATTGTAGCAGGAGTAAGACTGAGGCCCATTAGTTTATGTCACGATTTTTTTATAAAGGGGGTGATCGAATGGAAGCAAACTCAGAACAATATCACTCACTCAGAAAACTGGGTTGGAACAACAAGGACATGTGAGGTCTTGATTTAACTTAAGCCAATAAATTTGCATAGTGGTGAGTAAGTGGAGGGAAAGAAAGGGGAAAAGTCTCAGATATGAGATCCTCTCAGACTGGAGAAATTTCAAAGTAAACCTTAAACATTGCATAACTAATACAATCAAACATGCATCATATAGTTACAGCAACACCCGATTAGATCATCCATACCCGGGCTTTCAGATTCAGAGGAACAAGGAAAGGAGGAGGTTGGTCGCCATTAGACAAGAAATCTCAAAATATCATTGTATAACCAGAGAACCAGAGGCTTTGTTAAAGCTTTACAGTCGGGGAGCTTAGCTCTACCATCAATACCTTACAAAAATGTCAAAATTGCATACATATACCCAAAGCCAATAACAACAGCAAAACCAAGACTTATCATTAAAAACATTGCGTTTGCATGTTTACTAGTAGACTGCACCGGCAGTCTCGGGATGGTCGTGCACTCGTGTCATACGCAATCAGGCTCTTGGAAACCCTGCAAAAGCATTGACCCATCTCAGGTCCCTTTTTGAACTTTCCATTTATGGTGGAGAGGATGTATAACCACCACCAACCACCTCAATAACTGCTTCCTTTGGATTGGAAACGGCTCGACCAACTCTGCAATGTTGGGACGTGGAGGCCCTCTCACGCTGCCACTTGGATCAACTGAACGGATTAATGATAAGGCATGGAGGCTAGTGCGAAGACTAGGGCACATGATTGGAAGTGGTGGATGAGCAGTGACCAGGCAGGGTGAGGGGAAACAGTGAATGAGGAGGTGATGGGACATGATTGGTCGAGGGGGGACATGTTGCTTATGACGGAGCAATGCGGAAAGGAGAGGGATATGTGTTGGAAGGCAAGAGGTTGAAACAAGAATAAGGTGGGCCAAGATGGCACTGAGTGGAGGTGAGATATGGAGTGGAAGATAGATGGAGGAAGATGAAAGGTGGAGGCAATCGTGAGGATATGATAGGGGGACCCACACAAAGTCGCCCATTATGGACCCCCTCCCCCGCTCTTATTAAAGGTAGAAAGGAAAAGGAGGTCTGGAATCCAATCTTGTCCGTAGAACTGAGTGCCCTGATCTAAGCCATCGAAACCTGCACGCTCAATTCTGGACCCCACNCCCCTTGTTAAAGGTAGAACGAGGAAGGGGGTCCGGAATGGAACCCTAGCTGTAGATCGAGGCACGCAGATTTTAGCCACCCAGACTTGCCCGCTTCTTAACGAAACGTGCATTTTGAAACCCAACTTAGGGTAAGAGGGTTCTTACCCCATTTCTTTCCATTTTTCCACCCAAAGGGGCCCATCTCTTAGGAAAACACCTCCTTTACAGGAATTGGTGATAACATCAGGCTCCATGGGGGATAGAGTTGTCCCTATGATGCTCTAAGGACTCATTTGTAGTTCCAGTGCCTTGCTATTGGTCTATGGAGTCATTTATTAAGCCAAAAATAAACAGAAAAATAATATTTACAAAAAACAGAGGAGTCGTCTAAGGCTCAAATAAAACATTTCTTCAGGAAATGCCCATTAAAAAATTCTTCACCCTCCAAATCCTACAACTTGTATGTGTTATTTAATAATACTTCAGAGATTTTGAAGGGCCCGATCCAGAGGGCATCAAACTTTTTGTGTTTGCCCCTATCCTGCCTGGATGCATCCCACTTAAGCACCAAATCTCCTAGCTTGAATTCCTCCTTTCTGACCTTCCTGTCAAAGGCCTGCTTGATCTTCTATTGATGACTATGAGCTATGTCCATCACCTGCTCCCTAATCTATTGTAGTTCCACCACTTGATGAATTCTTCTGACCATATGGTCTGGCTCTCCTTCATGATCCTGAAAGAATTTCGCTACAGGTAAAGTGAGCTGAGTGGGAAAAACAAACTCCGTCCCATAAACAAGTTGAAAAGGTGAGGTGCCCAGGGACTTCTTTTCCATCACTCAATCGGCCCATAGAGAGAATTTGAGCTTTGAATCCCAGGCCCTCTTATTGTCTTCCAATAATCTTTTAATGAGCTTGATTAGACTTTTATTGGAAGATTCTGCTAGTCCGTTTCCTTGAGGATAATAGAGAGTGGAGTGAATTAGTGAAATATTGAACTGCTCAAAGAACTTAATCAGAGGCTCAAGCTTGAAAGAAGCAACATTATCAGTGACAATTCTGCTAGGACAGCCAAATCTGGCTATGATATCCTCCAGGAAGCTGATAATTACCTTGTGTGAAGCACTCCTAGTGGGGGTAGCTTCTATCCACTTGGTGAAATAGTCTTTTGCGGTCAGGATCCATCTGTGTTGGCCACTTGAAGGAGGATTAATTTCTCCAACGAAGTGCAACCCCCACTGTTGAAAGGGTGTTGAAACAACTACAAGCTTTAGTGGCAAAGATTTGAGTTGTTGCTTCCCTGAGAACCTTTGGCATTTGATGCAAGTTGTGACTTCTCTGCAGACATCAGTGAATAAGGTGGGCCAGTACTACCCAACCCTGAGAATTTTATGAGTTGTGGTCTTCCAAAAATGATGACCTCCACAAAGGCCGCTGTGGAAATCAAACATAACTTTCTGGGCTACTTGTGGATTGAGACACCTCAGAAACACCCCTAGAGGATATCTCCAGTGCAAGACTTGGCCAATAAGGCAATATCTAACTGCCTTGAGCTTTAAATCCCTTGCCTTGCTTTTTCCCATTCCACCAGGAGGCTTTAGCTATTGCAAAAAGTACAAAATGTCTCTATACCAGGTGCATTCTGCTAGTGATAAGCCACCCCGAGAGATTTTGTTGGGCGACTCAGCTTGCTGATTTCCTGAGCAAGCATTGATGAAGCTAACCCCCAAGGCCTTGCAATTGGATTCAGCTAGTAGCTTGGCTAAACCCTGCGATTTTACCAACTTGGTGGGCTTGATCTCCAGGTCAAACTCCAGGATATTGACAATCCATTTACCTCTTCTCCCATCGATGTCAGGCTATATAAGGATGTCTTTCACAGAGGCTGAAGGAACGTATGTAGTCACTCTTAAATGCAAGACATAGAATCTGAAATCTTTGAGAGCTTTCACCAAGGCATAGGCCTACTTATCCATGATCTCATACCTGATTTTTGCATCTCTTAATGCCTTACTGAAGAAGGAAATGGGTTTCTCTCGCCCTTCCTCATTTTTCTGCAATAAGACCGTTGTTACTGTATCAAAAGAAGAAAAAGAAAAAATTAGGAAATCCTTGGAATAATCAGGAGTGATCAGCACAGGTGCCTTAGTCAATGCCTTTTTTTTTCGACAAAAGATTCCCTAGGTTCAACAGTCCATTTTACTTCACTTCCCTTTCTGAGCATGGTTGTGATGTGTTTCACCAACTCAGCAAAATTTGAGACGAAACTCCTCAGAAATTTAATCTTCCCTAAAAAATCATGAACTTCCTTTTTAGACCTGGGAAGTGACCAGGTATGAATTGCCTCTACCCTGCTGGGATCAATTCTCACTCCCTCTGTTGATACTATATGGCCTAACAACTTCCCCTCCTTCATAGCAAACAAATATTTGTTGGGATTTAAGGATAGGCCAAAACTCTAGCACTTCAAGAAAAATTTCCTCAAGTGACAGCGGTGCTCTTTATCAGACCTGGAGAAGACTATGATGTCATCCAAATAGATCACCACAAACTGGTCTTTCTCCCCAATGAAGGCTATGTCCATGGCTCGCTGAAATGTTGCTCCTGCATTCATTAATCCAAAAGACATTTTGGCATACATGAATGTTCCCCAAGGAGTGGTGAATGTTGTTTTTTCTCTGTCCTCAGGCATCACTGATATCTAATTATAGCCAGAAAAACCATCAATCATGGATATCCTAGATGCACTAGTTACCCTCTGCAATATGTGTTCCATGCGGGACAAAGGATAGTTGTCTTTCTTTGAGCACCTGTTCAGGTTCCTGAAATCAACATAGAGCTTAATTTCTCCACTTTTCTTCCACACAGGAACCAAATTGGCCACCCACTCAGAATATCTCAAGGGGACAATGATTTGGGAATCTAACAACTTCTTCACTTCTCTCGCCATGACAGACAACAACATGGGATTTATCTGTCTTTCTTCTGCCTGAATGGCTTAGCCTCTTCCTTCAGTGGGATCTTGTGTTCAATGACAGATGTGTCATATGTCTTGAGGTCTTCCTAGGTCCATGCAAACACATCAAAAAATTCCCTTAACAACTTGGTATATTCTGCCCTCTGCTCTTTGGACAAACTGCTTGACAACTTGACAAACTTAGGCTCCTCCTGTGTGTCGATATTGCACTTCGTTGTATCATCATCTCCATTTGAAACCCTACCATTTACTTCCGCATCATTCCCATCGAACATTATTTCTAAAGGGACCAGTCCCTTCGGAATGTGATTGCTAGGCAGATGAATAATATGGTGATTAGCAATTTTATTTAAAAATACCTCAAGGTGAGGGTGACTTTCGAAATCAGGATACTGATCAATGTGCAATGCAGAAAATTCATCGACGGACTGAAGAAATTTTTCGATTTCAAGATCAGCTTTGAATACCTTCCAATGCTTGATATTGTCTGAAACAAATGGCCTATATCTTATCTCGACCCCATATTTGATCTTAGGCAGCAGAGGGATCCTGAACAGACTAGATGAGACAGCTAAGGAATCGGCCAAAGTATTTTCCTTTCTTGCAATAAAATAAATGTTGAAAGCCAAGAAGAAATTATCAATTAGGTCCCACACTTCATTTCTGTAACTCCTGAGCCGAAAATGCTTAGCCCTATAAGCATTCCTGACTTGCTGGATTATCAACTTAGCATCTTCGAACACTGCTACCTCCTCAATTCCCCTTTCTTTTGCAGCCCTCATACCCAGAACAAGATCTTCATATTCTGCCACATTATTGGTAGCTTCAAATTCCAGCTTGTATGACAGGGATATGGTTTCCTACCAAGGGGACACAAGAACCACTCCAGCGCCAGTTCCTTCGCTAGAAGAAGCTCTGTCAAAGAAAATTTTCCAAACAGAGGTGGTTGGAGGAGGTATCTCGTGATTAGATATGGGTTGCTTTCTTATTTGAAAAGGGGCTTCAGGAGTCTCGGTGATCTGAAATAAACGATATGCCAAATCAGTGTTAAGTGCAAATATAGGATGATTGGTGGGGTCTTCTTCGTCACTAACAATGTAGGCCAGCTGAGCTTCTCTGTACAACCTCTTGTGTTCCCCTCCAAAGACTGGAATGGTGGCATATGTGAGATCCATTTGTAATGTTCCTCCAAGTTTTTTAATCCAAGATCTTGACAACAACATGCTGAACTTGGGAGGGACATCAGCTACTATGATGTCCATGACCACACTCTTCATTAGTAGCTGAAATAAAGATACCACCAAATCTTTGATGACTCCAAGGCATTGCACCCTCCTTGAATCAAAAGAGTACAAATCGTGATAAGCCTTTGTCACTTCTAGTCCCAATTCTTCCATGACTATTTTGGGCATAAGGTTGTGGGAAGCTCCTGAATCCATGAGGCAATTATGCAACACTTTATCATGTATGTTCAGGGATGTGTAGAAGGGAGGGGATGAATCATCTCTGTCTTCTACCATGGGACCTAGGACAACCGCTGGCTTTTCATATTCAAGGTTTACTGGGTCTGTGGAAGGCTAGGGGGACGCAGATTGTAGTAGTTTGGAGAGGGACCTTTTGAAATCTTCATTTTTAACTGGTTCTAAGAGGGGTATGGGAATTCTAATCTTTTGAATTTCATGCTCAAAAATAAAGGAGGAAAGAGGCTTAGGAGATTCTCTTACCTCAGAGATAGGTTCTTTGGCTATTGGTGAAGTATTCTGAGTTTTCTTCTCTTTAGTGGTGATCATTACAGGCATAGCAAGTTTTTTCCTTCTTTCTTCTTTGACCTGAGATGATATCTGTTAGGAGTGTTGTTGGCCTTTTCCCCTTCACCCAACTCATTGACTTGACTGTTCATAAGGAATTATTCATATATAGATTGAGTCAAATGGGGAAAAGGGAAAGTGTCTTCAATATAGTGAATTTCAGGGTCGAGCTCATCTATCTCCTCTTCTTCTTCATGAGAAACTAAGTTATTTTGGAGGGGGGTTTGAATCCTCTGCTCATCTCTGTCTTTTCTCCTTTGTTCCCTTGGAAAAGCCTGTGGCACATTGTTGTTGGGCCTCCTGAAGCCTCTGTTATCAGTATTTTGGGGGTTTATGTACATGGGCTTCCCTTCCAACTCCCACCTTTCCATTCTAGCCGAAAGTGACTTTAGCATTTTAGTTACCTCGTCCATGTGAAGGGGAAGGGGAGAGGAATTGGATGGGGAGGCTTCAGGTCTCTTCATGGATATGTCTCTATCAGCTTTATTCCTGAGTCAGTCAACAACCAGTATGTTAGATTCTACTTCCACGACTGCATCTTGCATGTGAGCCAGAGTAGTTGCTCTCCTTTCCCTCAATAGAAGGCAGAAATCGGGATCAAAATCACTAGCATAAGTGATCTTAGCAGAGGCTTCTAAGGGCTTTATTTCAGCGGGGATCTTATTGTACATTTTATTGAATCTCTTGGAGAAGTCAGAGACATACTCTCCTTCCTTTCTCTTCAAAGACCCAAACTCTGTCATGTAATACATGAAGTCTTTTTTGTCTCCCCACTGTCTCAAAAANAGGAGGTAGGGCCCTAAACCACTTTGTAGCCTCGCCTTCAAGGCTATGGACAAAAATTCTCATCCATACGCCTGCATTCATGATAACATGATCATCTGTGAAACTGTAAAAGGCTTCAAGGTGTTCTTCTGTAGCTATGTCCCCTTCGCCTGTAAACTTGGTCAGTTGCTTAAGGTATCCATCTACTGGAAGGGCATTGAGAGGATGAGGTAACACAAGGGGATCATACCTAGCAGCTATTATAGCCTCCATTCTGGTCATGGGGGGATTTTCTCCTGCCATCGGAATATTAGGTGGAGGAGAACTCAGAGGAGAAGGAGCTCAAATAGGGGATACTGGAAATGAGCTCCAAGTGGAAGGGGAAACAATGGGGGATTCATAGAGAAGGCTAAGGGGCTTAAATCAGTAGATGCTTCTCTCTGTGTAGTTGTAGCAACAGTAAAAAGAGGAGGGGTGGTAAAACTAGGAGTGGGGAAGTCTTCTATGGTCCTAGGTCTGTGCCAAGGTACAACTTCAGGAGAGAGGGGAGTGACAAGGATTTCTCCTTCCAATCCTAGACCGGGATGGGAAAACTCAGTAGGAACACTCCCGAAATTCAGGAAATGGGAAACTTCAGAAAAAGGTCTGCTAGGAAGCTGAGAAGAATAAAATGGAGTTCCTATAGAAGGAGATCGCAAATTACCCGGTTCAGCGATGGAAGTTTCTCCTTCGGAGGCCTTTCCTTTTCTGATAATCACCTTTGGATCAGCTTCAGGCGTAGCTAGAGGCAGTTGTGGATGGGACCGCGCATGTCTACCTCTAGAAGCCACAACTAAAACAGTAGGTTCGCCACAATGGATTCGTCACAATGGAGTCTCCAGGTGCACAGTAGCAATCTCGTAGGGCTCTGATGCCTGATGCACCTTCAGAATTGGAGGCTTGATGTCGTTCAATCCCAAGGAAAATTTTCAACTTTGTCCCCGACAACAATGCTAGAAATGTTGGCTACAGAAGTCACTCCTGGATTGCAGTAGGAGTAAGCTTGAGGCCCATCAGTTTATGTCACAATTTGTTTATAAAGGGGGTGATCGAATGGAAGAAAACTCGGAACAATATCGCTCACTCAGAAAACTGGGTTGGAACAGCAAGGACATGCGAGGTCTTGATTTAACTTAAGCCAATAAATTTGCATAGTGGTGAGTAAGAGGAGGGAAAGAAAGGGGAAAAGTCTCAGATATGAGATCCTCTCAGACTGGAGAAACTTCAAAGTAAACCTCAAACATTGCAGAACTAATACAATCAAACATGCATCATATAGTTACAACAACACTTGACTAGATCATCCATACTCGGGCTTTCACATTCAGAGGAACAAGGAAAGGAGGAGGTTGGCCGCCATTAAACAAGAAATCTCAAAATATCATTGTATAACCAGAGAACCAGAGGCTTTGTTAAAGATTTACAGTCAGGAGCTTAGCTCTACCATCAATACCTTACAAAAATGGAAAAATTGTCTACATATACCCAAAGCCAATAACAACAGCAAAACCAAGACTTATCATTAAAAACATTACATCTACATGTTTACTAGCATACTGCACCTGCATTCTCTGGATGGTCGTGTTCTCATGTCAGACGCAATCAGGCTCCTGACAACCCTGCAAAATAATTGACCCATCTCAAGTCCCTTTCTGAACTTTCCATTTATGGTGGAGATGATGTCTAACCACAACCAACCACCTCAATAAATGCTTCCTTGGGATTGGGAACGACCCGACCAACTCTACAATCTTGGGACGTGGAGGCCCTCTCGTGCTGCCACCTGGATCGGTTGGACGTCCTAATGATAAGGCGTGGAGGCTGGTGCGAACACTGGGGCACATGATTGGAAGTGGTGGATGAGTGATGACTAGGCAGGGTGAGGGGAAACAACAAATGAGGAGGTGAGGGGACATGATTGGTTGAGGGGGGATGTGTTTCTTAAGACGGAGCGATGTGGAAAGGAGAGGGATAGGTGTCGGAAGGCAAGAGGTTGAAATGAAAATAAGGTGGGCCAGGATGGCATTGAGTGGAGGTGAGATATGGAGTTGAAGACAGATGGCGAAAGATGAAAGGTGG
>SNQJ01S0102613.1:17816-30573 GCA_010110895.2 Picea sitchensis
TGATTGGTTTGTTTTGTCGTGATCTGAACGGAGCAAGAACATCAGAGCGAAGCTTGGAACAATAGAGATTTTGGAAAGCACTCACAAGGTATGTCCATATTCCTTTATCTCTTAATTCACTCAATAGGCTAGATCTAGGGAAATAGTAGTATTCTGTCCTGTTTTGTTCTAGATTCAGGTGGATCTAGGGAGATCGGTTCGTGTCCGCACTTATGGATTAATCCATAAACAACTGGCTCACATGCAGGATGCATCCATGGAAGTAGAATCTAACATATTGGTGGTTGACCAACTCAGGAATAAGGCCGATAGAGACATATCTAGGAAGAGACCTGAAACCTCCCCATCCAATTCCTCCCCCCTTCCCCTTCAGACGGACGAAGTAATTAAAGTGCTAAATTCTCTTTCAGCTAGAATGGAAAGGTGGGAGTTGGAAGGGAATCCCATGTACATAAATCCCCAAAATACTGATAACAGAGGCTTTAGGAGGCCCAACAATAATACACCATAGGCTTTGCCAAGGGAACAAAGGATAAAATATAGATATGAGTAGAGGATTCAACCCCCTCTCCAAAATAATTTAGTTGCTCATGAGGAAGGAGAGGTGATTGATGAGATCGACCCTGAAATTTACTGTATTGAAGACACTTTCCCTTTTCCCCATTTGACTCAATCTATATATTAAGAATCCCTTATGAACAGTCAAGTCAATGAGTTGGGTAAAGGGGAAAAGGCCAACAACACTCCTAACAGATATCATCTCAAGTCAAAGAAGAAAGAAGGGAATTTTGATAGCCATGATCAACCCCTCATAGAAGAAAAGCCTACTAATCCTATAACCATCACTACTAAAGAAAAGAAATATCATAATACTTTGCCAGTGACAAAAGAACCTGTCTCTGAGGTAAGGGAATCTCCTAAGCCTTTTCCCTATTGTAGTTTTTAGCATGAAATTCAAAAGATTAGAATTCTTGTACCCCTCTCAGAGCTAGTTAAAAATGAAGATTTCAAAAGGTCCCTTTCCAAACTTCTATAATTTGAGTCCCCCGAGCCTTCCTCAGACTCAGTAAATCTTTAAGATGAGAAGCCAACCATTGTCTTAGGTCCCATGGTAGAAGACAGAGATGATTCATCCCCTCCCTTCTACACATCCCTGAACATACATGATAAGGTGCTGCATAATTGCCTCATGGATTCAGGAGCTTCCCACAACCTTATGCCCAAAATAGTCATGGAAGAATTGGAACTGGAAGTGACAAAGGCTTATCACGATTTGTACTCTTTTGATTCAAGGAGGGTGAAATGCCTTGGAGTCATCAAAGACTTGGTGGTCTCTTTATTTCAGCTACCAATGAAGAGTGCGGTCATGGACATTATAGTATATGATGTTCCCCTGAAGTTCGGCATGTTTTTGTCAAGATCTTGGATTAGAAAACTTGGAGGAACATTATAGATGGATCTCACATATGCCACCATTCCATTCTTTGGAGGGGAATATAGGAGGTTGTATAGATAAGATCAGCTGGCCTACATTGTTAGTGACAAAGAAAACCCCACTAATCACCCCATCTTTTCACTTGACACTGATTTGGGGTCTAGTTTATTGCAGATCACTGAGACTCCTGAAGCCCCTTTTCAAATTAGAAAGAAACCCATATTTAATCACGAGACACCTCCTCCAACCACCTATGTTTGGAAAATGTTCTTCGACAGAGCTTCTTCTAGCGAAGGCACTGGCGCTGGAGTGGTTCTTGTGTCCCCTTGGTAGGAAACCATATCCTTGTCATACAAGCTAGAATTTGAAGCTACCAATAATGTGGAAAAATATGAAGCTCTTGTTCTGGGTATGAGGGTTGCAAAGGAAAGGGGAATTGAGGACCTAACAGTGTTCAGAGATGCTGAGTTGATAATCCAGCAAGTTAGGAATACTTATCGGGCTAAGAATCCTTGGCTCAGGGGTTACAGAAATGAGGTGTGGGACCTGATTGATAATTTCTTCTCAGCTTTCAACATTTCTTTTATTCCTAGAGAGGAAAATACTTTGCCCAATTCCTTAGTTGTCTCAGCTAGTCTGTTCAGGATCCCTTTGCTACCTAAGATCAAATATGGGGTCGAGATAAGATACAGGCCATCTGTTCCAGACAATATCAAGCATTGGAAGGTATTCGAAGTCGATCTTGAAATTGAAAAATTTCTTCAGTCCATCGACGAATTTTCTACATTGCACATTGATCAAGAGCCTGATATTGAAAGTCACCCTCACCCTGAAGTATTTTTAAATAAAATTGCTAATCACCATATTATTCACCTACCTAGAAATCACATTCTGAAGGGACTAGTCCCTTTAGAAAGACTATTCGATGGGAATGATGTGGTAGTAAAGGGTAGGGTTTCAAATGCAGATGATGATACAACAGAGTGCAATATCGATACACAGGAGGAGCCTAAGTTTGTCAAGTTGTCAAGCAGTTTGACCAAAGAACAGAGGGCTGAGTATACTAAGTTATTACAAGAATTTTCTAATGTGTTTGCGTGGACGTATGAAGACCTCAAGACATATGACATGTCTATCATTGAACAGAAGATCCCACTGAAGGAAGAGGCTAAGCCATTCAGGCAGAAGATAAGACAAATAAATCCCATGTTGCTGCCTGTCATGGAGAGAGAAGTGAAGAAGTTGTTAGATGCTCAAATCATTGTCCCCTTGAGATATTTTGAGTGGGTGACCAATCTGGTTCTTGTGAGGAAGAAAATTGGAGAAATCAGGCTCTGTGTCAATTTTAGGAACTTGAACAGGTGCTCAAAGAAAGACAACTATCCTTTGCCCGACATGGAACACACATTGCAGAGGGTAACTGGTGCATCTAGGATATCCATGATTGATAATTTTTCTGGCTATAATCAGATATCAGTCATTCTTGAGGACAGAGAAAAGACAACCTTCACCACTCCTTGGGGGACATTCATGTATGCCAAAATGCCTTTTGGACTAATGAATGCAGGAGCAACATTTCAGCGAACCATGGACATATCATTCATTGGGGAGAAAGATCAATTTGTGGTGATCTATCTGGATGACATTACAGTCTTCTCCAGGTCCGACAAAGGGCACTACTGTCACTTGAGGAAATTTTTCTTGAAGTGATGGAGGTTTGGCCTTTCCTTAAATCCCAAGAAATATTTGTTTGCTATGAAGGAGGGGAAAATGTTAGGCCATATAGTATCAGCAGAGGGAGTGAGAATTGATCCTAGCAGAGTAGAGGCAATTCAGACCCTGTCACTTCCCAGGTCTAGAAAGGAAGTTCAGGATTTCTTAAGGTAGATTACCTTTTTGAGGAGGTTCATCTCAAATTTTGTTGAGTTGGTGAAACACATCACAACCATGCTCAGAAAGGGAAACGAAGTAAAATGGACTGTTGAATCCAGGGAATCTTTTATCCAAATAAAAAGGGCATTGACTGAGGCACCTGTGCTGATCAGTCCTGATTATTCTAAGGATTTCCTAATTTTTTCTTTTGCTTCTTTTGATACAGTAGCAGCGGTCTTATTGAAGAAAAATAAGGAAGGGTGAGAGCAACCCATTTCCTTCTTCAGTAAGGCATTGAGAGATGCAAAACTAAGGTATGAGATCATGGAGAAGTAGGCCTATGCCTTGGTGAAAGATCTCAAAGCTTTCAGAGTCTATGTCTTGCACTCAAAAGTGACTGCATACGTTCCTTTAGCCTCTGTGAAGGACATCCTTATACAACCTGACATATATGGGAGAAGAGGTAAATGGATTGCCAAGATCCTGGAGTTTGACCTAGAGATAAAGCCCACCAAGTTGATAAAAGGGAAGGGTTTAGCCAAGCTACTGGCTAAATCCAATTGCAAGGCCTTGGGGGTTAGCTTCATCAATGCTTTCTCAGGAAATCAACAATTTGAGTCACCTACAAAAATATTTCAAGGTGACTTATCACTAGTAGAATGCAACTGGTACAGAGACATTTTGTACTTTCAGCAAGAATTAAAGCCTCCTGATGGGATTTGAAAAAGAAAGGCAAGAGATTTAAAGCTCAAGGCGGTCAGATATTTCCTTATTAACCAAGCCTTGTACTGGAGAGATCCTCTAGGGGTGTTTCTGAGGTGTCTGAACCCACAAGAAGCCCATAAAGTTATGTTTGATTTCCATAGTGGCCTTTGTGGAGGTCATCATTTCTGGAAGACCACAACCCACAAAATTCTCAGGGATGGGTACTATTATCCCACCTTATTCACTGATGTCTGCAGGGAGGTCAGAGCTTGCATCAAATGCCAAAGGTTCTTAGGAAAGCAGCAACTCAAATCTCTGCTACTAAAGCCTGTAGTAGCTTCAACACCCTTTCAACAGTGGGGGTTGGACTTCATTGGAGAAATTCATCCTCCTTCAAGTGGTCAACACAGATGGATCCTGACTACAACAGACTATTTCACCAAGTGGATAGAAGTTGCCCCCACCAGGAGTGCTTCACACAAGGTAATTATCAGCTTCTTGGAGGATATCATAGCCAGATTTGGCTGTCCCAATAGAATTGTCACTGATAATGCCACTTCTTTCAAGTCTGAGCCTCTAGTTAAGTTCTGTGAGTAGTTCAAGATTTCACTAATTCACTCCACTCCCTATTATCCTCAAGGAAATGGACTGGGAAAATCTTCCAATAAAAGTCTAATCAAACTCATTAAAAGGTTATTAGAAGACAATAAAAGAGGGCCTAGGATTCAAAGCTCAAGTTTGCTCTATGGGTCGATCGAGTGACAACAAAGAAGTCCCTGGGAACCTCACCTTTTTGACTTGTTTATGGGATGGAGGTTGTTTTTCCCATGTAGCTCGCTTTACCTGTAGCAAAATTCTTTCAAGACCATGAAGGAGAGCTAGACCATATAGTCAGAAGGATTCATCAAGTGGTGGAACTGTAATAGATCAAGGAGTAGTTAATGGACTTAGCTAACAGTCATCAGTAGAAGATCAAGCAGGCTTTTGATAGGAAGGTTAGGAAGGAGGAATTCGAGCCGAGAGATTTGGTGCTTAAATGAGATGCACCTAGGCAGGATAGGGGAAAACACAACAAGTTTGATGCCCTCTGGATCAGGCCCTTCAAAATCTTTGAAGTATTCTTAAATAACACGTACAGGTTGTAGGATTTGGAGGGTGAAGAAGTCTTTAGAGGCCTAGTAAATGGGAATTTCTTGAAGAAATGGTTTGTTTGATCCTTAGACAACTTCTTTGTTTTGTAAATATTGTCTTTATTGTTTTTTTGTTTATTTTCGGCTTAATAAATGACTCCATAACCCAACAGAAGGCAATTAGAATTGTAGAAGAAGTTCTTAGAGCATCGCAGGGATGACTCTATCCCCCATGGAGCCTAATGTTAGCACCAATTCTCGCAAAGTCATGAGCGCCAAACACAACACAAAGAAGAAGTCCATTTTGGGCCTACGATCAAGCGAGTGGGATGTTGTTTTCAGCAGCGAGGATCCACAGATGGAGCATATCGACGATCATCGGGTAGCATTGAGTCACAGAATTACACGAGGTATAGTGCATGGGCCCATTTCTTATCACCAAAGTTGTGAAATGATGAGATATTTCGGCTTTTCGGCTACCAGGACTTCAAAGGACGAAGGGTTGTTCTCTTCCACTGCATCGCAAAACCCCAAAACCCGAAACATGAACTGTAAAAGTGCCTGGGAGCCATTTCAACATTTCGGCTACCAGGAGTTCAGGAGACAAGGGAGTCGCTCTTCCACTGCATTGGGAATCCCAGAAACCTAAAACGCGAAATGTAAAATCTACCCACAATCCATTTTGGCATTCTGGCTACCAGGAGTTCAAGAGACAAGGGGTGCTTTCTTCCACTGCATTTCGAAACCCTGAAACCCGAAGAATGAAATGTAAAAGCACCCAAAATCCATTTCGGCATTCCAGCTATGAGGAGTTCAAGAGACAAGGGGTGCTTTCTACCACTACATTTCGAAACCTTGAAACCCAAAGCGCAAAATGTAAAAGAGCCCAAAAGCCATTTTGACATTCTGGCTACCGGAATTTCAAGATACAAGGGGTGCTTTTTTCCACTGCATCGGGAATTCCTGAAAGCCAAAACGTGAAATGTAAAAGTGCCCGGGAGCCATTTCGACATTTCGGCCACCGGGACTTCAAAGGAAGAAGGGTTGTTCTCTTCCACTACATCGGGAAACCCTGAAACCCGAAATGCGAACTGTAAAAGTGCCCGAAAGCCATTTCGACATTTCGGCTACCAGGAGTTCAAGAGACAAGGGGTGCTTTCTTCCACTGCATCGGGAATCCCCAAAACCCGAAACGTGAAATGTAAAGGTGCCTGGGATCCATTTTGGCATTTCATCCACCGGGAATTCAAAGGATGAAGGGATGTTCTCTTCCACTGCATCAGGAAACCCCGAAACCTGAAACGTGAACTGTAAAAGTGTCCGGGAGCCATTTCAGCATTCTGGCTACCGAGAGTTCAAAGGACAAAGGGGTCACTCCTTTATGTTTTCAGTCTTGGCCACCCTCCATGGAAAAGGCAGTTAATGAATATTGACCAGGTGGTTGAGACCTTAGATCAAGCCATGAATGCAGGGCATGGAGGTGTTGGTAGGAAGTCTGCCCAAGATCGTCATGTGTGCAGGTTTTCTCAAAAGAGCCATGCCGATCTGATGTCCTCGAATGATTAGAATAACCTACGCACACTAAGTTAGACTTTAATGTCTCACCTACCCTCTTGCCGCCAAGAGAGATAATTACTCTTAGTATATATACTCAGGTTTTTTATTTTGGTAAGGATCGATGGTAGAGCTAAGCTCCCGACTGTAAATATTTAACAAAGCCTCTAGTTCTTTGGTTATACAAATGATATTTTGAGATTTCTTGTTTAATGGCATCCAACCTCCTCCTTTCCTCGTTCCTCTGAATCTGAAAGCCTGGGTATGGATGATCTAGTCGGGTGTTGCTGTAACTATATAATGCATGTTTGATTGTATTAGTTTCACAACGTTTGAGGTTTACTTTGAAGTTTCTCTGTTCTGAGAGGATCTCATATTTGAGAATTTTCCCCTTTATTTTCTTTCACTTACCCACCATTATGCAAATTTACTGACCTAAGTTAAATCAAGACCTCGCATGTCCTTGTTGTTCCAACCCAGTTTTCTGAGTGAGTGATATTGATCCAAGTTTACTTCCATTCGATCACCCCTTTTTTAACAAATCATGACATAAACTGATGGGCCTCAGGCTTACTCCTGCTGCAATCTAGGAGTGATTTATGTAGCCAACAAAACCAAAGGGAATTTTCACATACATGAAAGCTCCCCACAGTGTAGTGAAAGTTGTTTTTTCCTCATCATTAGGGTGGACAAGGACTTGGTTATAGATAGAAAAACCATCTAGCAAAGAGATCCTACTGGATCCAACTACCTTCTATAAGATGTGATCCATTTTGGGAAGATGATAGTTGTCTTTAAGGGAAACCTTGTTGAGGTTCGTGAAATCAATGTAGAGCCTGATTTCTCCAGTTTTCTTTCTAGTAGGAACAAGATTTGAAACCCATTTTGAAAATCTTAAGGGGACTATTATTTTTGCATCATACATTTTCTTTATTTCTTTTTCTATCAGAGACATTAACTTTGGGTTGATTCTCCTAAGTTTTTTCTTGAATGTTTTATGTTCTTATTTTATAGGGATCTTGTGTTGCATGATGCTAGTCTCATAAGACTTCAAATCCTCATAGCTCCAAGCAAAGACATCTATAAATTCTTTGAACAACTCAATATATTTTTGTTTTTGCTCAGGAGGTAAAAATTTGGATAGCTTGATCAGTTTTGTTTTTTCATATGTTCCTATGTAAACATTCCTCAACCTCTTTTCCACTAGGTTTAGTTTTTGGATTTTTTGATACATCATTGAAATCAAATAGTTCTTCTAAAGGAACCAACCCTCTAAGTAAAATATTATTTTTCAATTGCAAAATATCATCTTTTTCATTTATTTCTTTTGAATTTAGTTTATTTACACTGTCGTCATCTAAATCTAGTTTATTTACATTATCATCACCTAAATCTTGTTTATTTACACTATCATCACTATCTTCATCAATGTTTGTACACTCAAAATCATTTTTTAGACCGCAGGAAATCATCAATTTGCTCATCATTTCCAAACACTTGCCAGTACCTGATATTTGTAAATTCTAACCTTGTACAATATCTACTGCAAACAGATATTCAGAAAAGAACAGAAAAGATACAATGGAAAATAAAACATAACACAGATATTTTTCCCCTGGAAACCCAAACCAGGAAAACCATCATATTCTATATTCATTCATTGTGTTACAATGTTTATAATACAAAATACATATAAGATCCAGTGGCATCCAAAACCCTAACCCAGTGACCTGGATTAGTCCAAAACCCTAATTCCTTAACCGAAATGAGAAAACCATCGGCAAAGAAACCATGTGCTGAAAAACCACCTAAATATAATGCCGTCCCGATGAAAAAAAATAAAAATTTAGGGCTGCTTCCCCTGAACCTTTGCATGGGGGGCCTAGCATCCCCCCCTCTAACCCCCCTGTGCACGCAACACAGATGCTCAAACTCTACTACTCATGCAAATATTATAACACATACCCAACAATATTGTCTGGGACAGTCGGTATACATTTCACCTCTACTTTGTATTGGTGATTTAGATGGAAACGTATTTTACATATCACTGCTAAAGTAGCCAGCCCATCTGTAAGTATTTTTTGGCCTATGGGAATTGCATGCAAGTCAATTTCAGTGAAACATTGTAGAAAATCCAAAAACACATTTCTATAATCTCTGAGTCTAGGATGTTTGGCATAATACTCACCTTTGATTTGTTTAATGACAAGTTCATAATGGCCTCTTACCATAATATTTTTGGCACCAAGTTTCTTCAACAACTTCAGGTTGAGCATCAATGCTTCATACTCAGATATGTTATTGGTACACTGGAATATTAATTTATAAGAGTGGATTTCTGAATACCTCGCTTTATGATTATGAATCCACACCCTAGCTCCAACTCCTTTGCTAACATCTCCATCAAAATCAATACTCGAGAAAGTTTATGTTGGTTCATTAGTTTCTGTTGTCACCATTTTACTTTCCTAAGTGATTACTTGATTTTCCTCCAGGCTAGATGCATCATCTTCTAATTGCACAATTTGACTATCCAAGTCACCAACATTATATAAAATGAAAGATTCCAAATCAGAATGTGTTAGTAACATTTCTTGTCCGGGGCACGAGGGGCCTTCTAGTCAGTGAATCGCATGAGAAATGCCCGAACACAATGCAGAAAGCCTCATTTCAGCCCCCCCAAGCAAGTGAGCGAGCAAAGTTTTGTCTTCAGTGGTCGAGAACCATCCACAAAGCAAATCGATAGTCATCGGGTTTTCAGGGTTGTCAAGTTGCCTGGGATTTAGCAAGAGGGGGCTCCAATGGTTCAAAGCAGACTTGGGTCGTCCAATCAAATTGGGACAGGTGTCAGCCTATCGGCATATCGAGGATTAGGGTTTCGGGGAACAGGGACCTCTCTGCTCATTGCACTTGGAAGTGTCGATCAGTGAAACGACGAAAGCGCTTTTGGTGCCGAGCCCAGGGTCTCAGCACCAGGTCATATCAAGTGAGCGGGTGAAAGGGGGACAGCCCCTTTATAATAGTAAATAGTATCTGGGCTGTCCATCTGAAGGACGCACGGCATGTATCTATGCCGTGTCGGCGTTTGAGATTTTGCGTAGTAAGATCTCCTCATCGCTTCACCTCACGAAACCCTGAATCCTGAAGCTCCGAAAGCGCCCAGAGTCGAGCCCATGGTTTTAGCACCTAGTCATCAAGAAGGAGGTCTGGAAGAGGGGCGCTTTCATTTTCATTTGGCCAAAGGTTCCGAATTAAGTCTCAGAAGGGGGGCACTGTGCTCTGCCGACTCCAGCTCGATGTGATTGGGATCCTGGTACCTGTTCAGAATGGATAAAGGAGAAAGAGGGTGGGTGAAACCTCACATCACCCATTTATTACAGAGTATGGAGGTCCCGGCTGAAGTTTACCCAGGAGGGTCCCTTGTACCGGTTCTCTTCAGGAAAGCCACACCGAGTCTCCAACTTGCCAGAGGAGCCTACACACGCCAATTCAACATTCAAAGGGCTCAACTACCCCCTGGCGCGAGCCATGCTGAATTAAAGAGGCATATGACAGGGGAACAGAGGACAGATTTGATTGAGGAGACAAAACCCATTGAAGGTCCTGAGACACTGCTGCTAAGCAAATTTTTCTGAGTATATAGGCTTAGTCTTTCTATTTTAAATGGGATCAATGGTTGAGAAGAGCTCTCGGTTGTAAAATCTTGAATGAAGCATTGTGTTATAGTTATTTCTGGACTTTTGAGACTTCTTGCCTGATGAATGTCAGTTTCCTTCAATATCTTTGTTTATATTGTATTAGAGCATCTCGGAATTGGAGGATCTAGTCGAGCGTGATTATCATAAGATGATGTAGGTTGGATCACTGTGATATTCATTCTGTTCTAATCGGCCTTTGTAAACTTCTCCTATGGCTGGTGCTAATCCCCCTCTGAATAGAATGGATGCCATAGTTGCTGCTAGGTATGCTCCCTTGATCTTACCCCATCCCATGAATCCTTTCCCTACTGGAGATTACTTGAAATATATGCCCAAGTTCACCGGGGAAGGGGACATAACTGCAGAAGAACACCTAGCTGCTTTCTACAGTTATGCAGACAACCTGAACATTGGAGATGAAGATGTCTGGATGAGGGTTTTTGTCTAGAGCCTGGATGGTGAGGTAAGGAAATGGTTTAGAGGACTAGCTCCTGGATCTATTGCTGGAATTGAAGCCCTGGATAATGATTTCCTGAGGCAGTGGGGAGATAAAAAGGATTTCATGTATTATATGACCAAGTTCAGGTCTTTGAAGAATATGGAAGGAGCGTATGTCTCTGACTTCTCCAAAAAAATCAATAAGATGTACAATAAGATCCCTGATGAAATAAATCCATCAGAAGCCTCGGCCAAGATGTCCTATGCTAGTGCATTTGGCTCTGATTTCTATCTTTTATTGAGAGAAAGAAGAGCCGCCTCCTTATCTCAAATGAAAGACACAACCATAAAAGTGGAATCCAATGTATTAGCAACTGACAGACTGAGGAACAAGGCTGACGCGGGCAACAGGAAGGGAAGAGCCACAGCCTCAACCTCTGGCCCATCAGTACCCCACCCTCAAGTAGATGAACTAACCAAGATGGTGAAGTCTCTATCCACAGAGATGGAAAGAATGAAGGTGGAGAGGAGGAAAGCATACAAGGGCCCTCAGAACATTGAAAACAAAGGAGGTTTTAGGAGGCCAAACAATATTACTCCCCCGATTATGCAAAGAGACAGAGACGACCAGAAAATTCAAGCCCCTTTTCAAAACAATTTTGTGGCTGAGGAAGAAGAAGGGGAAACAGATGAGATGGATCCTGAAATCCATTGCTTTGGAGACACTCCTCATTTTCCTCATATGACCCAATCATCATACAAGGAGTCCCTAATGGACAGTCAGCTAAATGAACTGAGCAAAGGTGACAAGGCTTGTGGCAACCAAGGCAGATATAATATGAGGTCTAAGAAGAGGACAACAACACCTGATATTCCTGAGTGGGGAGAAGATAAGCCTGCTAATGAAATGGCAGACAATCACAGAGGTAAGAAGCACCAACCCCTCTCCCCCATAGTCTAGAGTCATGCTCTCAAAATCAAAGAAATTCCAAAGCTTGCATCCTCCTTTAATTTCGAGCATGAGATTCAAAAGATCATGATCTCGGTGCCTCTAATTGAATTAATTAAACATGAAGGGTTCAATAAATGCTTCTCTGAACTTCTGCAGTCTGAGACCCCATGCCTTCCCACAGACTCCATCAATTTACAAGATGAAAAGCCTACAGTTATCCTAGGTCTTATGGTAGAAGATAGGAATGACTCATCCCCCCCCTTCTACACTTCCTTGAACATACATGATAAGGTACTGCACAATTGCTTGATGGATTCAGGAGCTTCTCACAACCTCATGCCCAAAACTGTTATGGAGGAATTAGGATTAGAAGTCACCCGAGCCTACCATGACCTCTATTCCTTTGACTCCAGAAAAGTTCAGTGTCTAGGAGTTATCAAAGACCTGGTCGTGACCTTGTTTCAGTTGCCCATGAAAAGTGTGGTCATGGATATTGTAGTGGCCGATGTCCCCCCCAAGTTCGGTATGTTATTATCAAGATATTGGATAAAAATACTGGGGGGAACCTTGCATATGGACCTCACATATGCTACTATCCCAGTGTTTGGAGGAGAGCATAGAAGACTATACAAGGAAGCCCAACTGGCCTATATAATCAGCGATGAGGCCAACCCTACCAACCATCCCATTTTTTCATTAGACATTGATTTAGGATCTAGTGTGATAAAACTCACCAATGATCCTGACCCTCCTCTTAAACTTAGAAAGCAGCCCACCATTTCCACTGAATTTCCTCCCTCCATCACCCCCGTATGGAAAATGTTCTTTGATGGAGCCTCTTCCAGGGAAGGCGCTGGAGCTGGGGTGGTTTTTCCATCACCTACTCAGGAAATCATATCTCTTTCATACAAATTAGAATTTGAAACTACCAACAATGTGGGAGAGTATGAAGCTCTCATCCTGGGACTAA